>CATKRY010000096.1:0-184035 GCA_949775005.1 Orthosia gothica
ACCCCACCAACGATGAATCCCCCACGGGGGGGGGTGGTGGCTTCGCCGGAGGAGGAGGTCCCTCCAGTATCGGTGGAGGAACTTCGCGCGGGGGTTCTGTCCCTCCGCGCGAAGAAGACGGCCCCTGGACCAGATGGCGTCCCCGCAAGGGTGGTGGCCATCGCGGCGTCCCTCATGGAGGAAAGGTTTCGGGACCTCTTCAGCGCGTGTCTTACGGCTGGGAGGTTCCCGAAACTGTGGAAGGAGGGGCAGTTATGCCTCCTCCGGAAGGAGGGACGCCCGGTGGATTCCCCCTCGGCATACCGGCCCATCGTTCTGCTCGATGAGGTCGGTAAATTGTTCGAGGGGATCATCGCCACCCGGCTAAATAGCCAGTTGCGGGAGGTAGGGCCTGACCTGTCGGACGCCCAATTCGGTTTTCGCCGAGGGCGTTCGACGGTCGACGCGTTGGCCCTACTCAGGGGCCACGTGCAGGAGGCGGTCGAGTCGGGGGACGGAGTGTTGGCGGTGTCGTTCGACATTGCCAACGCCTTCAACTCCGTGCCCCACTCGACCATATTGGAGGCACTCCGGTACCACGGAGTGCCTCCATATCTGCGGGCGATCCTGGCCAGCTACCTGGAGGACAGAGAGGTCCTCCTGGTGGACAAGACGGCCAGGATCAGGCGCTACGGAGCGGAGTGCGGTGTTCCGCAGGGGTCGGTGCTAGGGCCCCCCTTGTGGAACATCGCATTCGACTGGCTCCTGCGGGGCACCCTCCTCCAGGGCACGAGTGTCATCTGTTACGCGGATGACACTCTCCTCGTTGCCCGGGGGAGGGACTTTGGGGAGGCGGCCTGTTTGGCCTCGGCTGGCGGATCCTTGGTGGCAGGTAGGATCCGCCAGCTTGGACTGAGGGTAGCGCTGAACAAGACCGAGGCCGTGTTCTTTCACGGGCCTCGGCAGCGCTGCCCTCCAGACGCCCACATCGTCGTGGAGGGCGTCCGGATAGGGGTCGGGGCCCAGATGAAGTATCTGGGCCTCGTGCTTGACAGCAGGTGGCGCTTCGGCCCGCATTTCAGCGGGCTGTCGACGCGCCTGCTGAAAGCTGCGGACGCCCTCTCATGGCTCCTTCCCAACCTCGGGGGGCCCAGTGCACGGTGCCGGCGATTGTATGCCGGCATCTTGCGAAGCATGGCGCTCTACGGCGCACCCATCTGGGCGGACTCCCTCCACAGGAGGGAGAATGCAACCGCCATCCGCAAGCCCCAAAGGGCTATTGCACTGCGGGTGGCGAGGGCCTACCGCTCAGTGGGCTTTTCTGCGGCGTGCGCTCTGGCGGGCACCCCTCCCTGGGAGTTGGAGGCATGGGTGCTCGCCAGAGTGTACGATTGGACGGCGCGGCGGAAGGCGCTCGGAGAGCGCCCCGCCCCTGAAGAGAGGGAGGCCGTGCGGCGGGAGGCGAGGGACGCCATCGTCCTCCATTGGACGGAGGACCTCGCCTCCGCCGCCTTTGGCCGTCGTACGCTGGACGCGCTCGGTCCAGCCCTGCAGGGCTGGCTCGAGCGACCCCACGGTTTCCTCTCGTTCCGTCTAGTGCAGGTGTTGTCCGGACATGGGTGTTTCGGAACGCACCTGCATCGGATCCGGAGGGAGGAAACCCCGGGGTGCCACGACTGTGGCGCTGCGGAGGACACGGCGCAGCACACCCTCGAGGTGTGCCCAGCTTGGGCTGAGCTGCGCCGTGCCTTGACTGATGTGATCGGACAGGACCTCTCACTTCCCAGTGTGGTCAACTCCATGCTGGGGAGTGAGGAGGCCTGGGCCGCGGTTGCCTCCTTTTGCGAGGTCGTGATTTCGCAAAAGGAGGCGGCGGAGCGTGCGCGGGAGGACGATCCTCTCGCGCCGCCGCTCCGCAGACGAAGAAGGGGTGGGAGAAGGCGGTTATAAGGCCGTCTCCTCCCACCTCCCGGTGGTGACTAGCGGGCGACTGGCGCGGGGGCGCCTGTCGTCTGCATTGCACTAGTCACCACCCTCGACAGGCGGGAATGGCCGAGCACGTGGTCATTCCCGGGCCCCTCCACTAAGGGAGGGGCGTGAAGGCCCCGCTGTAAAGGCGGGCGGTCGTCGGCGGAGGACTGGGCGTAAAGGCTGTGCCAGTTTCCCAGTCCTCCTCCAAACAGACGATGCGGGAGTGCCGCTGGGTTATTTTAGTGGGTATACCGGAACATTCCGGGGAGTCCCACATAGCCCGTCCCCATTCCCCCAAGGGGCGGGTATGCGTAATGCATTTTTTCCCAGCGTGATCAAAAAAAAAAAAAAAAAAAAAGGTTAGGTTAGGTTGGCAGCGGGGAGGGTCAGTGGTTGACGTTTCGTTTGCCACCCCCGTGCTGGCCGCCCGCGTTGTGAACTGGCGGGTTGAGATGGTGGAGACCATGTCGGACCACCGTTATGTGCGGTTCGGCATCTCCACCCGGGGCCCGCGGGAGGGAACAGCCCGCTCGGGCCAATCTCCCTTCCCGCGGTGGGCTCTCACCCGCCTGGACCGGGAGGCAGCTCAGGAGGCGGCGTTCCTCCAAGACTGGCTCTCGCCCCCTGTGGAGGCCCTGGACGTTGACGCCGCAGCAGTCCAGCTCCGTGGCTCCCTGACCGAGGTGTGCAACGCCAGCATGCCTCGGTCACGCCGTCCACCTCCCCGTCGCGCCGTGTACTGGTGGTCGGAGGAGCTGGCAGGGCTCCGGGCCACCTGCGTGGCGGCCAGGAGGGCCTACACGCGGAGTCGGCGGCGCACTACCCGGTCTCAGGCCGGGGAGGACCGCCTCTACGCCTCTTATCTAGAGGCAAAGACGGTCCTCAAGGCGGCTATGTGCGCCGCCAAGGACTCGGCGCGGGCCGAGATGCTGGAGGGCCTCGACAGGGATCCATTTGGGAGGCCATATAAGGCGGCGCGGAACCAACTGCGCCCCTTTGGTCCCCCAGTCACGGAGACCCTGGAGCCGGCGTTGCTGGATGGGGTGGTTCGGTCACTGTTTCCGCGCAGGACCGACTTCACCCCACCAACAATGATCCCCCCACTGGGGGGGGTGGTGGCTTCGCCGGAGGAGGAGGTCCCTCCAGTATCGGTGGAGGAACTTCGCGCGGGGGTTCTGTCCCTCCGCGCGAAGAAGACGGCCCCTGGGCCAGATGGCGTCCCCGCACGGGTGGTTGCCATCGCGGCGTCCCTCATGGAGGATAGGTTTCGGGACCTCTTCAGCGCGTGCCTTACGGCTGGGAGGTTCCCGAAACAGTGGAAGGAGGGGCAGCTTTGCCTGCTCCGGAAGGAGGGACGCCCGGTGGATTCCCCCTCGGCATACCGGCCCATCGTTCTGCTCGATGAGGTCGGTAAATTGTTCGAGGGGATCATTGCCACCCGGCTAAATAGCCAGTTGCGGGAGGTAGGGCCTGACCTGTCGGACGCCCAATTCGGTTTTCGCCGAGGGCGTTCGACGGTCGACGCATTGGCCCTACTCAGGGGCCACGTAAAGGAGGCGGTCGAGTCGGGGGGCGGAGTGTTGGCGGTGTCGTTCGACATCGCCAACGCCTTCAACTCTGTGCCCCACTCGACCATAATGGAGGCACTCCGGTACCACGGAGTGCCTCCATATCTGCGGGCGATCCTGGCCAGCTACCTGGAGGACAGAGAGGTCCTCCTGGTGGACAAAACGGCCAGGATCAGGCGTTACGACGCGGAGTCCGGTGTTCCACAGGGGTCGGTGCTGGGGCCCCCCTTGTGGAACATCGCATTCGACTGGCTCCTGCGGGGCACCCTCCTCCAGGGCACGAGTGTCATCTGCTACGCGGATGACACTCTCCTCGTTGCCCGGGGGAAGGACTTTGGTCAGGCGGCTTGTTTGGCCTCGGCTGGCGGATCCTTGGTGGCAGGTAGGATCCGCCAGCTTGGATTGAGGGTAGCGCTGAACAAGACCGAGGCCGTGTTCTTTCACGGGCCTCGGCAGCGCTGCCCTCCGAACGCCCACATTGTCGTGGAGGGCGTCCGGATAGGGGTCGGGGCCCAGATGAAGTATCTGGGCCTCGTGCTAGACAGCAGGTGGCGCTTCGGCCCGCATTTCAGCGGGCTGTCGACGCGCCTGCTGAAAGCCGCGGACGCCCTCTCATGGCTCCTCCCAAACTTGGGAGGGCCGAAGGATCGATGCCGGCGCCTCTATGCCGGCATCCTAAAGAGCATGGCGCTCTATGGAGCACCCATCTGGGCGGACTCCCTCCACAGGAGGGAGAACGCAACCGCCATCCGCAGGCCCCAAAGGGCCATTGCACTGCGGGTGGCGAGGGCCTACCGCTCGGTGGGTTTCTCGGCGGCGTGCGCTCTGGCGGGCACCCCTCCCTGGGAGTTGGAGGCATGGGTGCTCGCCAGAGTGTACGAGTGGACGGCGCGGCGGAAGGCGCTCGGGGAGCGCCCCGCTGCGGAAGAGCGGGAGGCAGTGCGGCGGGAGGCGAGGGACGCCATCGTCCTCCATTGGACGGAGGACCTCGCCACCGCCGCCTTTGGACGCCGGACATTGGACGCGCTCGGTCCAGTCTTGCAGGGCTGGCTCGAGCGTCCCCACGGTTTCCTCTCATTCCGTTTGGTGCAGGTGTTGTCCGGACATGGTTGTTTCGGAACGCACCTGCACCGGATCCGGAGGGAGGAAACCCCGGCGTGCCACGACTGCGGTGCGGCAGAGGACACGGCGCAGCATACCCTCGAGGTGTGCCCGGCCTGGGCAGAGCTGCGCCGTGCCCTAAATCAAGTGATCGGGCAGGACCTCTCACTTCCCAGTGTGGTCAACTCCATGCTGGGGAGTGAGGAGGCCTGGGCGGCGGTTGCCTCCTTTTGCGAGGTCGTGATTTCGCAAAAGGAGGCGGCGGAGCGTGCGCGGGAGGATGATCCTCTCGCGCCGCCGCTCCGCAGGCGAAGAAGGGGTGGGAGAAGGCGGTTGTACGATCGTCTCCTCCCACCACCTGGTGGTGACTAGCGGGCGACAGGCGCGGGGGCGCCTCTCGTCTGCATTGCACGAGTCACCACCCTCGTCGGGCGGGAACGGCCGAGCACTCGCTGTCGTTCCCGGGCCCCTCCACTAAGGGAGGGGCGTGAAGGCCCCGCTGTAAAGGCGGGCGGTCGTCGGCGGAGGACTGGGCGTAAAGGCTGTGCCAGTTTCCCAGTCCTCCTCCAAACAGACGATGCGGGAGTGCCGCTGGGTTATTTTAGTGGGTATACCGGAACATTCCGGGGAGTCCCACATAGCCCGTCCCCATTCCCCCAAGGGGCGGGTATGCGTAATGCATTTTTTCCCAGCGAGATCAAAAAAAAAAAAAAAAAAAAAAAAAAAGGTTAGGTTGGGGTGCGGGTCAGGTAACCTCCACGTTGGCCTAGTTGGTTGCTGGTCTCTTTCGGATACGTCCGGGGGGAAGAGCAACCCGCTGGGCTGGTGCACCCTGGGCACCGTGAATAACTTCCCATTCGTGGGTTCTTGTTGGCGGTGGCGAATACCTGACGGGGGGGGTGGGGGGGAGGCGTCGCTCTGGGTGTTCCCCTGATTAGCAGGGGACACTCCAGATGCGACGAAGGGGTAGTCTGGGTAGGTAGGTTAGGTTGGGGTGGGTGGGGTAGGTTAGGTTTCGTAGGACAGCGGTGGGGCTCGCTTCCTGGCCTCTGGGCGGGCCGCCTTCCCCTGCGGGGGGGAACGCCCGGGGCACCCCAGCTCTGCACCCTGCACTGCCCGGCTCTGCAGTGACCGGCTCTGCCCGCTCTGCACCTGGCTTTGCACTCGGTGCTCGTGCGGTTTGAGCTCCCCGAGTGCACTGACCAGCTCTGCACCCTGCTTTGCCCGGCTCTGCATCTTGGCTTTGCCCGCTCTGCACCTGGCTCTGCAGCCCGGAATCTCTCCTGCGGGTGGGGGCGACCGCGGCTCGGGGGCGGGAAGTGGGCCCACGAGGAGGTAGTGACTTGTCGTTGCCGACCCTCCTTTGACGTGGGATGGTCGGCAGGGACAAGTCAATGGTGGGAGGAGGCGGCGGAGCGTCGGTCTCGACGCTTCGCCGCACACGCGGAGGGCGGTGTCTGGCCTTTGCCGGCCAGATGCTGCAACGGAGGGGACCGTTTAGGTCCAGCGTGGTTGGGGGGACGGCGCGGCACACCGTCTAGGTGTGCCCAGCGGGGGCGTAGCTGCGCCGTGCCCTGAGGAGTAGTTAGGCAGGTCCTCTCGCTTCCCGGTGTGGTAAACCCATGCTGGGGAGCGGGAAGGCCTGGGCGGCGGTTGCCTCCTTTTGCGAGGACGCCATGTCGCAAAAGGAGGCAGCGGTGGGGGTGGGCGAGGGCGGTTGTACGATCGCCTGCGCCCACCTCCTGGTGGTGATTAGCGGGCGGCAGGTGCGGGGGCGCCTGGCGTCTGCATTGCACAATCACCACCCTCGTCGGGCGGGAATGGCCGATCACTCACGGTCATTCCCGGGCCCCTCCACTGAGGGAGGGGCGTGCGGGGCCCGCCATTACGGTGGGCAATCGTCGGCGGAGGACTGGGCGTAAAGGCTGTGCCGGTTTCCCAGTCCTCCTCCACACAGACGATGCGGGAGTGCGCTGGTTTATTTTAGTGGGTATACCGGGCTTGCCCGGGGAGTCCCACATAGCCCGTCCATTCCCCCGATGGGCGGGTATGCGTAATGCATTTTTTTCCAGCGTTATCAAAAAAAAAAAAAAAAAAAAAGGTTAGGTTAGGTTGGGGGGTTTGGTGGACCTGGCGGTGGTCGCCGAGCCGTACTCGATCCCTGGCCGTTGGCTGGGTGATCGGGACGGCTTGGTGGCGTTGGTGTCGCGGCCCGCCACGGACTCCCCTCCCCTCTCGCTTTTAGAGAGGGGACCGGGATACGTGGCCGCCACGTGGGGAGAAATTGCCCTGGTCGGGGTGTATTTCTCCCCAAACCGCCCTCTAAGGGACTTCGAGGATTTTCTCGAGGTCCTTACGGCAGTCGTCGGGAGGGCGGCGCCACGCCAGGTCGCCGTGATGGGCGACCTGAACGCCAAGTCGGTGGCCTTTTTTTTTTTTTTTTTTTTTTTTCCGGGGTGGAAAATCCTCATCGGATGTCCTCCGCCCTGGGGGGGGCGGAGGGGTCTGTCAGACTCCTACTGACTAAAAACCACCCCGGTGTTCCATCTCACACTTACGCTGGGGGTCGCGGGAACAATGATACTTCCGCAACCCTCGGCTAGTGCCGGCCTGCCTGTGCGGGCCACGGTCTCGGGTTGGAGGGGGAGTGAGGTGTTTGACTCCCCCCGCGACGTCAAAGAGGGGCGCGCGTGGAACACTACGCGCCGCCACCTCGGGTCCTGATGTGTGGGGGGCGACGGACGTCCCCGAGTCCGCCACCCCTGGACCCATTTAGGGGGGCTGGAAGAGGGCGTTGTCCGCCCTCCGCCGACGCCCGGCGCGTCTGCTGCGGATCGGGTTAGCAGATGAAATCTCCCTCTCCCTCTCCGCAGCCTCCTTCTGCGAGACGACTGTTTCGCAGAAGGATACCACCGCGTCCCAGGACTCCCCACTGCCGACCATAGACTCGACTACGGCCGGCAGCGACAGGTCACTGCCTACTTCAGAGATGAGGGCACGGCGTGGCTCCTCCCAAGCGGCACACTCTGCCAGCGTATGCCGCGCCGTGTCCTCCCGGCAGTCGACGCAGTGGTGACACCGGGCGTCCGGCTCCCTGTTTATGCGACACAGGTACTTCCCGAAGCAACCATGCCCCGAGAGCACCTGCGTCACCCGAAACGACAGGGAGCCGTGCCTCCTCCCGAGCCAGCGCTCGAGCACTGGCCGGACCGCCTCGATGGTAACGAGGCCGGCGGTAGGGCGTAAAAGCCTGTCCCGCCATTCCGCCACCAGAACCTCGCGGAGCTGAGACTGACGCAACTCCATATGTCGCTGCATCAGCCCTTCGCCCCGCGCCCGCGCTTCCTCGCGCCACCGGTACAGTGACGCGAGTACCTTTGCCTCCAGGTCCCAGGGCGGAGATCCGGCCAGTACGCAAGCCGCCTCGTAGGAGATCGTGCGATACCCCCTGATGACTCTGACGGCCATCGCTCTCTGCGGTTTCCGCAGAACAGCGATGCTGCCGGCCGTCAGGTCAGTCGCCCAGATCGGGGCCCCATACAGGGCCATCGATCGCACGATCCCCACGTAAAGCCGCCTACAGGCGGCGCTCGGGCCCCCCAGATTGGGAAGCAACTTTGACAGCGCCCCAGCCGCGCCCAACAACTTGGGCGCTAGCCGCCTGAAGTGGGGGCCGAAATCCCACCGGCTGTCGAGCACCAATCCTAGGTACTTCATAGTAGACTCGACAGCGATTCGAGCCCCCCCAACCACGATGTGGGCATCGGGCGGCGGCGCCCGCCGGGGACCATGAAAGACCATGGCCTCCGACTTGTTGAGGGCCACCTCCAGGCCAAGGCGCCGTATGCGGCTCACCACCTGTGAGACCGCAGCCGTCGCCAGCAACGCTGCCTCCCTGTACGAACTCCCCCGGGCGGTGACCAGCGTATCGTCCGCGTAACACGTCAGGTCTACGCCCGGTTGGAGTTCGCCCCTCAGCACCCAGTCGTACCCAATGTTCCACAGGGGCGGGCCCAGGACCGAGCCCTGTGGAACACCGCACGACATGCGGTGCTGGTTTCCGACGCCATCACGTCCCACGTAGGTGACACACCTCTCCGCCAAATAAGCCCCGACGATGCGGCGGAGGTAGGGAGGCACTCGATGATACCGCAGTGCCTCCCGAACACAACTCCAGGGCAGGGTGTTGAAGGCGTTGGAAATGTCCAAGGACACCGCCAACATCACCCCACCCCGGGACACCGCTTCCTCCGCCAGGACTCTCACCTGCGATATCGCGTGGATGGTGGAGCGTCCATGCCGAAAACCGAACTGGCTTTCGTCCAGGTCCGGCCCCTCTCTATTTAAGTGGCTGACGAGGCGGGCAGCGATAATCCGCTCGAACAGCTTACCCACCTCATCTAGCAGCACTATGGGCCGGTACGCGGACGGCGAGTCCGCAGGGCGCCCCGCCTTCCTGAGCAGGACCAGACGACCAGATTTCCACAAAGTGGGAAACTGGCCCCGCTCAAGGCACGCTGTGAAGAGTCCTCTCAGCCAGGGCTCTAGCTCCTTCAGAGCGAGGGCTAACACGTGGCCGTGGATCCCGTCGGGCCCCGGAGCCACGTTCTTGGCCTGGAGTCGAATCACGGCCGCCCTCATCTCTGCCTGTGTCACCTCTGGGACGCTGATGGCGTCCTCCTCTGTAGACTCTGCGGCCGTAGGCAACGCCATCAGTGGCGGGATGTGCTCCGCTCTCGCCGGGAAGAGGGCTGCGACTACCTCCTCCAGCAGCTCGGGTTGGAGACTCTCCGTAAGCGAAGGCGCGGCGGCTCGAAGTTTCCCTCGAACCGCTCGATAAGGGCGCCCCCACGGATCCCCGTCTAGAGTCTCCAACATCTCCTCCCTGGCTCGCTTCTTCGCCTCGCCGATGGCCAGCCGCAGAGTCTCCGTCGCCGCGCGGTACACCTCATACCGCGCGGTTTCTTCGTCAGGGACCCGCAGACGTCTCCTCCGGTAGCGGGTGTACTGGCGTCTGGCCGCTACGCACGCGACACGCAACTGTGCGATCTCGGCGGACCACCAGTACACCTGGCGCCTCGCTGATTGTGTGTGGACCCGGGGCATGGATGCGTCGCTGATTTGCGTCATCGCCCCGCGGAACCACAGCGCCTCCTGTTCGACGTCGACGGGTCCGGTTGTTGCCGACTCCCGGATCCAGGCCTGAACAATGGTGGCCTCCTCGAGAAGTTCCCTGTCGATGCGCTTGCGCGCCCATCGCGGACCGCCCGTTCGCGGGGCCGGTGAACCGCGGCCGCCTGCGGTCTGGGTGGAGACGTCGAAACGGATATATCTGTGATCTGATAACGTCTCCACCTCCACGGCGACATGCCACTCGTGGACACGGCTCGCGACAGCAGGGCTAGCAAACGAGACGTCTACTATTGAACCGCCCCGCTGCCGCACGCACGTTTGGACCGAGCCCCGGTTTAGGACGACCAGGCCAGTGGTGACTGCCCACTCTTCCAGCACCTCACCCCTAGCATCGGTTACTGGAGATCCCCACGCCGAAGACTTGGCATTGAGATCCCCTAGTAACAGCACAGGGCGAGGGTGGAGTCGGCCTACGACGGCACCCAACTCGACAAGGAAACTCTCGAAGTTGGCGAGACTCTTGTTGGGCGAAAAATACGCACCAACTATGCCAACGCCGTCCGCGAGGGCGGCAACCCAGCCATGACCTCGGGACGGGCTGACAAGAGCCCCGCCAATGATGGCCACCAAACCGTCGAGGTCTCCAACCCAGTTGTCTCTGGGTGGGACGAAATACGGCTCGGCGACCACAGCCACGTGAATCGACCACTCTGCCATGCTCTGGAGCAAGAGATCCTGAGCTCTGGCAGAGTGGTTGATATTGCCCTGGAGGAAATGGTAGAGCGCCATTATGCGCAATCCATTCCCTCCACGCCATTCCTAGGCCGGGAGTCGGCCGAAGGGCAGTCAGGTTGACGGGGGGGTAAAGAGCCCCCGGCAACCTTGGCCCTCCTTCTCTTCTGCTGCTGTGCGGGTGCGCCACAGGCCTTTCCGCCCGCTCTGTGCCCAGCGGGCCTCCCTGCAGCTGTACAGAGGCTGCAGTTTGGCGCCGCGGAGCACTGGGCCGCCTTGTGGCCGGGCTGACCGCAGCGATAGCACTGCTCGCTGCGGTCTGTTTCGGCGGTGCATCCGCTATGAGCTCCGAGGGTCGGACCACCGATACGTGCGGTTCGACATCTCCACCGGCCCCCGGGGGGGGATGGGCCGCGCTGGCCAATCTCCCTTCCCGCGGTGGGCTCTCACCCGCCTGGACCGGGAGGCAGCCAAGGAGGCAGCCTTTCTCCAGGACTGGCTCTCACCCCCTGTCGAGCCGGTCCTGGACGTGGACCGCGTGGCGGTCCAGCTCAGGGCGTCCCTGACCGAGGTGTGCAACGCCAGCATGCCTCGGTCACGCCGTCCGCCTCCCCGTCGCGCCGTGTACTGGTGGTCGGAGGAGCTGGCGGGGCTACGGGCCACCTGCGTGGCGGCCAGGAGGGCCTACACGCGGAGTCGGCGGCGCACTACCCGGTCTCAGGCCGGGGAGGACCGCCTCTACGCCTCTTATCTAGAGGCAAAGACGGTCCTCAAGGCGGCTATGTGCGCCGCCAAGGACTCGGCGAGGGCCGAGATGCTGGAGGGCCTCGACAGGGATCCGTTTGGGAGGCCATATAAGGCGGCGCGGAACCAACTGCGCCCCTTTGGTCCCCCAGTCACGGAGACCCTGGAGCCGGCGTTGCTGGATGGGGTGGTTCGGTCACTGTTTCCGCGCAGGACCGACTTCACCCCACCAACAATGAACCCCCCACTGGGGGGGGTGGTAGCTTCGCCGGAGGAGGAGGTCCCTCCAGTATCGGTGGAGGAACTACGCGCGGGGGTTCTGTCCCTCCGCGCGAAAAAGACGGCCCCTGGACCGGATGGCGTCCCCGCACGGGTGGTGGCCATCGCGGCGTCCCTCATGGAGGACAGGTTTCGGGACCTCTTCAGCGCGTGCCTTACGGCTGGGAGGTTCCCGAAACAGTGGAAGGAGGGGCAGCTTTGCCTGCTCCGGAAGGAGGGACGCCCGGTGGACTCCCCCTCGGCATACCGGCCCATCGTTCTGCTCGATGAGGTCGGTAAATTGTTCGAGGGGATCATCGCCACCCGGCTAAATAGCCAGTTGCGGGAGGTAGGGCCTAACCTGTCGGACGCCCAGTTCGGTTTTCGACGTGGGCGTTCGACGGTCGACGCGTTGGCCCTACTCAGGGGCCATGTGCAGGAGGCGTTTGAGTCGGGGGACGGAGTGTTGGCGGTGTCGTTCGACATCGCCAACGCCTTCAACTCTGTGCCCCACTCGACCATATTGGAGGCACTCCGGTACCACGGAGTGCCTCCATATCTGCGGGCGATCCTGGCCAGCTACCTGGAGGACAGAGAGGTCCTCCTGGTGGACAAGACGGCCAGGATCAGGCGCTACGGAGCGGAGTGCGGTGTTCCGCAGGGGTCGGTTCTAGGGCCCCCCTTGTGGAACATCGCATTCGACTGGCTCCTGCGGGGCACCCTCCTCCAGGGCACGAGTGTCATCTGTTATGCGGATGACACTCTCCTCGTTGCCCGGGGGAGGGACTTTGGGGAGGCGGCCTGTTTGGCCTCGGCTGGCGGATCCTTGGTGGCAGGTAGGATCCGCCAGCTTGGATTGAGGGTAGCGCTGAACAAGACCGAGGCCGTGTTCTTTCACGGGCCTCGGCAGCGCTGCCCTCCAGACGCCCACATCGTCGTGGAGGGCGTCCGGATAGGGGTCGGGGCCCAGATGAAATATCTGGGCCTAGTGCTGGACAGCAGGTGGCGCTTCGGCCCGCACTTTAGCGGGCTGTCGACGCGCCTGCTGAAGGCCGCGGACGCCCTCTCATGGCTCCTCCCCAACCTCGGGGGGCCCAGTGCACGGTGCCGGCGATTGTATGCCGGCATCCTGCGGAGCATGGCGCTCTACGGCGCACCCATCTGGGCGGACTCCCTCCACAGGAGGGAGAATGCAACCGCCATCCGCAAGCCCCAAAGGGCTATTGCACTGCGGGTGGCGAGGGCCTACCGCTCAGTGGGCTTTTCTGCGGCGTGCGCTCTGGCGGGCACCCCTCCCTGGGAGTTGGAGGCATGGGTGCTCGCCAGAGTGTACGATTGGACGGCGCGGCGGAAGGCGCTCGGAGAGCGCCCCGCCCCTGAAGAGAGGGAGGCCGTGCGGCGGGAGGCGAGGGACGCCATCGTCCTCCATTGGACGGAGGACCTCGCCTCCGCCACCTTTGGCCGTCGTACGCTGGACGCGCTCGGTCCAGCCCTGCAGGGCTGGCTCGAGCGACCCCACGGTTTCCTCTCGTTCCGTCTAGTGCAGGTGTTGTCCGGACATGGTTGTTTCGGAACGCACCTGCACCGGATCCGGAGGGAGGAAACCCCGGCGTGCCACGACTGCGGCGCGGCAGAGGACACGGCGCAGCACACTCTAGAGGTGTGCCCAGCCTGGGCTGAACTGCGCCGTGCCCTAAATCAAGTGATCGGGCAGGACCTCTCACTTCCCAGTGTGGTCAACTCCATGCTGGGGAGTGAGGAGGCCTGGGCCGCGGTTGCCTCCTTTTGCGAGGTCGTGATTTCGCAAAAGGAGGCGGCGGAGCGTGCGCGGGAGGACGATCCTCTCGCGCCGCCGCTCCGCAGACGAAGAAGGGGTGGGAGAAGGCGGTTATAAGACCGTCTCCTCCCTCCTCCCGGTGGTGACTAGCGGGCGACAGGCGCGGGGGCGCCTGTCGTCTGCATTGCACTAGTCACCACCCTCGACGGGCGGGAATGGCCGAGCACGTGGTCATTCCCGGGCCCCTCCACTGAGGGAGGGGCGTGAAGGCCCCGCTATAAAGGCGGGCGGTCGTCGGCGGAGGACTGGGCGTAAAGGCTGTGCCAGTTTCCCAGTCCTCCTCCAAACAGACGATGCGGGAGTGCCGCTGGGTTATTTTAGTGGGTATACCGGAACATTCCGGGGAGTCCCACATAGCCCGTCCCCATTCCCACAAGGGGCGGGTATGCGTAATGCATTTTTTCCCAGCGAGATCAAAAAAAAAAAAAAAAAAAAAAAGGTTAGGTTAGGTTAGGTTAGGTTGGGGAACCCCCCCACAGTGCTTACGTCCCCGTCGTGTTCCCCGGAAACGTCCCAGTCCTGACCACCGTAACGGAGTGGCAGGCTGGGTACGGCCAAAGTGCACTGTGCGATCGTAGCGAATTTTAACTGTCTTGTCGTGTACGATACCTGCGGAGAATTTTATTTTATTTTATTGAGATGTCTTCATCTAAACCCCCGCGGGATGCCCTCGGGCATTTTGTAAAAAAAGGCCCTTCTCAGGGCCAACCCAAGGGCCCTTCTCAGGGCCAACCCAAAGGCCCTTCTCAGGGCCAACGCGACGCTTCAGCGTCGGAAGAAGGCAGGGCCTTCTACGAAGGAAGAGTGGACGAGTCGGACTCCGACAGCGAGTTCGTTGCGTCGAACGCTAGCGCGATGGAGACCGAGTACTCTCGGTCACGATCGCGATCGCGGAAGCGATACTTCCTCAAGGAAGTATCGGATGGCTCCTCGGGCTCGGGTTCGGCGAAGGAGACATCCAGGAAGGCAAAGTCCAAAAAGGTGACGGCGGATACCCACAACGTGGGTCTGGAAGACGCCCAACGCCAGTTGGACCTAGTTCGGCGGGAGCAGTTCCAGCAGGACCTGGAGGAGCAGGTTGCTGCCAAGGAGCGGCAGGCGCGCCTTGCTCGTGCCAAGTCCGGGTACGGCGCGTCTGTCGTACTGTACGCGGACCACTCCCTACTGGAGCTAGAGCGGATGGCTGAGGAGGACCAGGAGGGGATCGTGGAGGTCGCTTCAAAGTCCTCTAAACTGAAGGGGACCTTCCAGAAGGCCCTCAAATGCCGGGCCGCGAGCATGCGCGGCATCGTCGGGGAGCTGGTGCAGCGCCAGGCGACCGACGAGACGCGGCAACTGCAGGCGAGGGTTGATCGCCTGCAGACGGAGGTCAGCCAGCTTCATCAGAAGCTGGCCGAAGCCACGGCCCGGCCAACTCAGGCTGAGCCGAGACCTGCGGCAGAGGGCCCCTCCTCCTCCTCCAGCCTTGAGGATATCATCCGCAAGGTTGTAATGGAGGAGAGGGCCTTCACGAGAGCCTGCCTAGCAGGTATAGAGGACCGGCTCCTGCCGGAGAAAAGCCTCCGACCACCGCTTGCGGCGGACAAGAGGCGAAGTGAGCCGGGGCCGACCTCACAGAGGTCAGAAGAGGACCCTCTCCTGCCTGCCACCACCCCGACCAACCAGCAGGGCTGGACGAAGGTGGTCGGCAAGGGCAAGGGCAAGGGTAAGAAGACGGCAGCTGTCGTCCCTGCCGTTCCCGCCACCACCCCTCCCAGCCAGTCGCAGTCGACTGGCAAGGGAAAGGGGAAGGGAAAGGGGAAAACCTCCCCCCCAGCCGTCTCCGCCACCACCCCTCCCAGCCAGTCACAGGCCTCTGACAAGGGACAGGGAAAGGGGAAGAGCCTACCCCCGGCCGGCAAGAGGAACCTAGTTCCTCCCAAGACCGCAGCCGTCGTGGTGACACTCACCGCGGAGGCTGTGGAGCGGGGGGAGACCTACGCGTCCGTTATGATGCGGGCGCGTGCCAACGCCGATCCCACAAAACTGGGGATCGGCAAGGTCTCCTGTCGCCGGACACAGGCTGGGGCTCGGCTCTTTGAGTTCCCGGGGGCCGAAGGTGGCAAAAATGCGGACCTCTTCGCAGCTAAGCTGCAAGAGGTCATCGCAGATGCGGCCAAGGTGGCCAGGCCGGTGAAGACCGCGGCCATCGAGGTGACCGACTTGGATGACTCGGTCACCAAGGAGGAGGTGGTGGCGGCGGTCGCAGCTGTAGGCGGCTGTGGCGTCGCAGCGGTAAGAGCCCGGGACATCAGGTCCGGCCGTGGCGGCATGGGCACCATCCGCATGGAGTGCCCAGTCGCCGCTGCCAAAGCCGTCCTTGACAAAGGACGGCTCAACGTGGGCTTCAGCTCGGGTGCGGTCCGGGCACTTGTGGCACAGCCCTTGCGGTGCTACAAGTGCTTCGGAGTCGGGCACACCCGGCCCCTCTGTCCGTCCACCGTGGACCGGACAGA
Organism: Orthosia gothica; assembly: GCA_949775005.1. Taxonomy (NCBI): domain Eukaryota; kingdom Metazoa; phylum Arthropoda; class Insecta; order Lepidoptera; family Noctuidae; genus Orthosia; species Orthosia gothica. The sequence goes on from CATKRY010000096.1 coordinate 15,819, forward strand.
GAGCTGCTACCGCTGCGGCAAGGAGGGCCACAAATCCGCAACGTGCGAGGCCGCCAAGCCGCACTGCGCCGTCTGTGCAGCCGTTGGCCGCCCGGCAGGGCACGTGATGCAGGGGAGGATGTGCAATCCTCCCCCAAAGAAGGGAATAGCCCAGGCGCCGAGAAGGCCTGCCGCTACCTCCGCTGTGGCGGAAGATGGCCTTCCGGCTGCTGCCGGCCTGGCTGAGGAGGAGGGGGGTGCGATGTCCGATTAATGCCAGTCGAACATCGCATCCTCCAGGCGAACACCAACCACTGCAGAGCGGCTCAGGATCTGCTGATCCAGACCGTGGCTGAGTGGTTGGTAGACGTGGCGGTGGTTGCCGAGCCTTACTCGGTCCCCAGTACCTGGCTGGGCGACCGAGACGGCTTGGTGGCGTTGGTGGCGCGGTCCTCCACGGACTCCCCTCCCCTCTCGCTTTTAGAGAGGGGACCGGGATACGTGGCCGCCGCGTGGGGGGGGGATACGGCCCTGGTCGGGGTCTATTTCTCCCCAAACCGCCCTCTTAGGGATTTCGAGGACTTCCTCGAAATCCTAACGGCAGTCGCCGGGAGGGCGGCACCACGCCAGGTCGCCATATTGGGCGACCTGAACGCCAAGTCGGAGGCTTGGGGCAACCCGGCTGCCTCCTGCAACGTCCGGGGACGCGCCGTCGAATTTTGGGCGGCCTCGTGCGGCGTGTCCCTCCTCAACAGGGGGGCGGTCCACACGTGTGTGCGGCAACGGGGAGGATCGGTGGTAGACGTCTCGTTTGCCACCCCTGCCCTGGCCGCCCGCGTTGTGAACTGGCGGGTGGAGACGGTGGAGACTTTGTCGGACCACCGATACGTGCGGTTCGACATCTCCACCGGCCCCCGGGGGGGGACGGCCCGCTCGGGCCAATCTCCCTTCCCGCGGTGGGCTCTCACCCGCCTGGACCGGGAGGCAGCCAAGGAGGCAGCCTTTCTCCAGGACTGGCTCTCACCCCCTGTGGAGCCGGTACTGGACGTGGACCGCGTGGCGGTCCAGCTCAGGGCGTCCCTGACCGAGGTGTGCAACGCCAGCATGCCTCGGTCACGCCGGCCGGCTCCCCGTCGCGCCGTTTACTGGTGGTCGGAGGAGCTGGCGGGGCTACGGGCCACCTGCGTGGCGGCCAGGAGGGCCTACACGCGGAGTCGGCGGCGCACTACCCGGTCTCAGGCCGGGGAGGACCGCCTCTACGCCTCTTATCTAGAGGCAAAGACGGTCCTCAAGGCGGCTATGTGCGCCGCCAAGGACTCGGCGCGGGCCGAGATGCTGGAGGGCCTCGACAGGGATCCATTTGGGAGGCCATATAAGGCGGCGCGGAACCAACTGCGCCCCTTTGGTCCCCCCATTACGGAGACCCTGGAGCCGGCGTTGCTGGATGGGGTGGTTCGGTCACTGTTTCCGCGCAGGACCGAGTTCACCCCACCAACGATGAATCCCCCACTGGGGGGGGTGGTAGCTTCGCCGGAGGAGGAGGTGCCTCCAGTATCAGCGGAGGAAGTTCGCGCGGGGGTTCTGTCCCTCCGCGCGAAGAAGACGGCCCCTGGGCCAGATGGCGTCCCCGCACGGGTGGTTGCCATCGCGGCGTCCCTCATGGAGGATAGGTTTCGGGACCTCTTCAGCGCGTGTCTTACGGCTGGGAGGTTCCCGAAACCGTGGAAGGAGGGGCAGTTGTGCCTCCTCCGGAAGGAGGGACGCCCGGTGGACTCCCCCTCGGCATACCGGCCCATCGTTCTGCTCGATGAGGTCGGTAAATTATTCGAGGGGATCATCGCCACCCGGCTAAATAGCCAGTTGCGGGAGGTAGGGCCTGACCTGTCGGACGCCCAATTCGGTTTTCGCCGAGGGCGTTCGACGGTCGACGCATTGGCCCTACTCAGGGGCCACGTGCAGGAGGCGGTTGAGTCGGGGGACGGAGTGTTGGCGGTGTCGTTCGACATCGCCAACGCCTTCAACTCCGTGCCCCACTCGACCATATTGGAGGCACTCCGGTACCACGGAGTGCCTCCATATCTGCGGGCGATCCTGGCCAGCTACCTGGAGGACAGAGAGGTCCTCCTGGTGGACAAGACGGCCAGGATCAGGCGCTACGGAGCGGAGTGCGGTGTTCCACAGGGGTCGGTGCTAGGGCCCCCCTTGTGGAACATCGCATTCGACTGGCTCCTGCGGGGCACCCTCCTCCAGGGCACGAGTGTCATCTGTTACGCAGATGACACTCTCCTCGTTGCCCGGGGGAGGGACTTTGGGGAGGCGGCCTGTTTGGCCTCGGCTGGCGGATCCTTGGTGGCAGAGAGGATCCGCCAGCTAGGATTGAGGGTGGCGCTGAACAAGACCGAGGCCGTGTTCTTCCACGGGCCTCGGCAGCGCTGCCCTCCCGACGGCCACATAGTCGTAGAGGGCGTCAGAATTGAGGTGAAGGCCCAGATGAAATATCTGGGCCTAGTGCTGGACAGCAGGTGGCGCTTCGGCCCGCACTTTAGCGGGCTGTCGACGCGCCTGCTGAAGGCCGCGGACGCCCTCTCATGGCTCCTCCCCAACCTCGGGGGGCCCAGTGCACGGTGCCGGCGATTGTATGCCGGCATCCTGCGGAGCATGGCGCTCTACGGCGCACCCATCTGGGCGGACTCCCTCCACAGGAGGGAGAATGCAACCGCCATCCGCAAGCCCCAAAGGGCTATTGCACTGCGGGTGGCGAGGGCCTACCGCTCAGTGGGCTTTTCTGCGGCGTGCGCTCTGGCGGGCACCCCTCCCTGGGAGTTGGAGGCATGGGTACTCGCCAGAGTGTACGATTGGACGGCGCGGCGGAAGGCGCTCGGAGAGCGCCCCGCCCCTGAAGAGAGGGAGGCCGTGCGGCGGGAGGCGAGGGACGCCATCGTCCTCCATTGGACGGAGGACCTCGCCTCCGCCACCTTTGGCCGTCGTACGCTGGACGCGCTCGGTCCAGCCCTGCAGGGCTGGCTCGAGCGACCCCACGGTTTCCTCTCGTTCCGTCTAGTGCAGGTGTTGTCCGGACATGGGTGTTTCGGAACGCACCTGCATCGGATCCGGAGGGAGGAAACCCCGGGGTGCCACGACTGTGGCGCTGCGGAGGACACGGCGCAGCACACCCTCGAGGTGTGCCCAGCCTGGGCAGAGCTGCGCCGTGCCCTGATAGATGTGATTGGGCAGGACCTCTCACTTCCCAGTGTGGTCAACTCGATGCTGGGGAGTGAGGAGGCCTGGGCCGCGGTTGCCTCCTTTTGCGAGGTCGTGATTTCGCAAAAGGAGGCGGCGGAGCGTGCGCGGGAGGACGATCCTCTCGCGCCGCCGCTCCGCAGACGAAGAAGGGGTGGGAGAAGGCGGTTATAAGACCGGTTCCTCCCACCTCCCGGTGGTGACTAGCGGGCGACAGGCGCGGGGGCGCCTGTCGTCTGCATTGCACTAGTCACCACCCCGTCGGGCGGGAATGGCCGAGCACGTGGTCATTCCCGGGCCCCTCCACTAAGGGAGGGGCGTGAAGGCCCCGCTGTAAAGGCGGGCGGTCGTCGGCGGAGGACTGGGCGTAAAGGCTGTGCCAGTTTCCCAGTCCTCCTCCAAACAGACGATGCGGGAGTGCCGCTGGGTTATTTTAGTGGGTATACCGGAACATTCCGGGGAGTCCCACATAGCCCGTCCCCATTCCCCCAAGGGGCGGGTATGCGTAATGCATTTTTTCCCAGCGTGATCAAAAAAAAAAAAAAAAAAAAGGTTAGGTTGGGGGGGAGGCGGCCTCGCCGGAGGAGGAGATTCCCCCGGTGACGGCGGATGAGATTCGCGAGGGGATTCTCCGCCTCCGAGCGAAGAAGACGGCCCCTGGGCCGGACGGCGTCCCTGCACGGGTGGCGGCAATAGCTGCCTCTCAGATGCAGGAAAGGTTTCGGGAACTCTTCAGCGCGTGCTTTACGGCTGGGCGGTTCCCGAAACTGTGGCGGGAGGGGCAGCTGTGCCTCCTCCGCAAGGAGGGACGCCCGGTGGACTCCCCCTCGGCATACCGGCCCATCGTTCTTCTCGATGAGGTCGGTAAAATGTTCGAGGGGATCGTCGCCGACCGGCTCAACAGCCATCTGCGGGGGGTGGGGCCAGACCTGTCGGACGCCCAGTTCGGGTTTCGACGTGGGCGTTCGACGGTCGACGCCTTGGCCCTGCTCAAGGCCCAGGTGCAAGAGGCAGTGGGGTCGGGGGAGGGGGTGTTGGCGGTCTCGTTCGACATCGCCAACGCCTTCAACTCCGTGCCGCACTCGACGATATTGGAGGCGCTTCGGTATCACGGAGTGCCCCAATACATGCGGGACCTCCTGGCCAGCTACTTGGAGGACCGCGAGGTCCTTCTTGTGGACAAGACGGCGACGGTCAGGAGGTACGGCGCGGAGTCCGGTGTTCCACAGGGGTCGGTCCTAGGCCCCCCCCTGTGGAACATCGGTTTCGACTGGCTCTTGCGGGGAGCCCTCCTCCGGGGGACGAGCGTCATCTGCTACGCGGACGACACACTGCTCGTTGCCCGGGGGAAGGACTTTAGGGAGGCGGCCTGTCTGGCATCGGCTGGCGGATCTTTGGTCGCCGGAAGGATCCGCCAGCTGGGACTGCAGGTGGCGCTGCACAAGACCGAGGCCGTGTTCTTCCACGGGCCTCGGCAGCGCTACCCACCTGACGCTCACATAGTCGTGGCGGGCGTCAGGATTGCGGTCGGGACCCAGATGAAATATCTGGGCCTCCTGCTAGACAGCAGGTGGCGCTTCAGCGCACACTTCAGCGGGCTGTCGACGCGCCTGCTGAAGGCCGCCGATGCCCTCTCGTGGCTCCTCCCGAACCTGGGCGGGCCCAAGGAGCGGTGCCGGCGCTTATACGCCGGCATCTTGAAGAGTATGGCCCTCTATGGGGCTACGATTTGGGCGGACTCCCTCCGCAGGAGGGAGAACGCGACCGCCATCCGCGGGCCCCAAAGGGCCATCTCACAGCGGGTGGCAAGGGCCTACCGGTCGGTGGGCTTTGCGGCGGCGTGCGCTCTGGCGGGCACCCCTCCCTGGGAGTTGGAGGCTTGGGTGCTCGCCAAAGTGTACGAATGGTCAGCGCGGCGTAAGGCGCTAGGTGAGCGCCCCGCCGCGGAAGAGCGGGAGGCCGTGCGGCGGGAGGCGAGGGAAGCCATCGTCCTCCATTGGACCGCAGACCTCGCCACCGCCACGTTTGGGCGCCGGACGCTGGACGCGCTCGGTCCAGTCCTGCAGGGCTGGCTCGAGCGGCCACACGGTTTCCTCTCGTTCCGTTTGGTGCAGGTGTTGTCCGGACATGGTTGTTTCGGAACGCACCTGCACCGGATCCGGAGGGAGGAAACCCCGGCGTGCCACGACTGTGGCGCGGCGGAGGACACGGCGCAGCACACCCTGGAGGTGTGCCCGGCCTGGGCCGTGCTGCGCCGTGAACTCATTGGAGTAGTCGGGCAGGACCTCTCGCTTCCCGGCGTGGTCAACTCCATGCTGGGGAGCGAGGAGGCCTGGGCGGCGGTTGCCTCCTTTTGCGAGGATGTCATGTCGCAAAAGGAGGCGGCGGAGCGGGCGCGGGAGGACGATCCTCTCGCTGCGCCGCTCCGCAGGCGAAGAAGGGGTGGGAGAAGGCGGTTATACGACCGTCTCCTCCCACCTCCTGGTGGTGACTAGCGGGCGACAGGCGCGGGGGCGCCTCTCGTCTGCATTGCACAGTCACCACCCTCGTCAGACGGGAATGGCCGAGCACTCACGGTCATTCCCGGGCCCCTCCACTGGGAGGGGCGTGCGGGGCCTGCCGTAAAGGCGGGCAGTCGTCGGCGGAGGGCTGGACGTAAAGGCTGTGCCAGTTTCCCAGTCCTCCGCCATTAGGACGAAGCGGGAGTGCCGCTGGGTTATTTTAGTGGGTATACCGGGCTTGCCCGGGGAGTCCCACATAACCCGCCCATTCCCCCAATGGGCGGGTATGCGTAATGCATTTTTTCCCAGCGTGATCAAAAAAAAAAAAAAAAAAAAAAAAAAAAAAAAAAAAAAAAAAAAAAAAAAAAAAAGGTTAGGTTGGGGGGGGCTGCCACCTGCGGGAGGTAGGGCCTGACCTGTCGGACGCCCAATTCGGATTTCGCCGAGGGCGTTCGACGGTCGACGCGTTGGCCCTACTCAGGGGCCATGTGCAGGAGTCGTTCGAGTTGGGGGACGGAGTGTTGGCGGTGTCGTTCGACATCGCCAACGCCTTCAACTCCGTGCCCCACTCGACCATATTGGAGGCACTCCGGTACCACGGAGTGCCCCCATATCTGCGGGCGATCCTGGCCAGCTACCTGGAGGACAGAGAGGTCCTCCTGGTGGACAAGACGGCCAGGATCAGGCGCTACGGCGCGGAGTGCGGTGTTCCACAGGGGTCGGTGCTAGGGCCCCCCTTGTGGAACATCGCATTCGACTGGCTCCTGCGGGGCACCCTCCTCCAGGGCACGAGTGTCATCTGCTACGCGGATGACACTCTCCTCGTTGCCCGGGGGAGGGACTTTGGGGAGGCGGCCAGTTTGGCCTCGGCTGGCGGTTCCTTGGTGGCAGGGAGGATCCGCCAGCTAGGATTGAGGGTGGCGCTGAACAAGACCGAGGCCGTGTTCTTCCACGGGCCTCGGCAGCGCTGCCCTCCCGACGGCCACATAGTCGTAGAGGGCGTCAGAATTGAGGTGAAGGCCCAGATGAAATATCTGGGCCTAGTGCTGGACAGCAGGTGGCGCTTCGGCCCGCACTTTAGCGGGCTGTCGACGCGCCTGCTGAAAGCCGCGGACGCCCTCTCATGGCTCCTCCCCAACCTCGGGGGGCCCAGTGCACGGTGCCGGCGATTGTATGCCGGCATCCTGCGGAGCATGGCGCTCTACGGCGCACCCATCTGGGCGGACTCCCTCCACAGGAGGGAGAACGCGACCGCCATCCGCAAGCCCCAAAGGGCTATTGCACTGCGGGTGGCGAGGGCCTACCGCTCAGTGGGCTTTTCTGCGGCGTGCGCTCTGGCGGGCACCCCTCCCTGGGAGTTGGAGGCATGGGTGCTCGCCAGAGTGTACGATTGGACGGCGCGGCGGAAGGCGCTCGGAGAGCGCCCCGCCCCTGAAGAGAGGGAGGCCGTGCGGCGGGAGGCGAGGGACGCCATCGTCCTCCATTGGACGGAGGACCTCGCCACCGCCGCCTTTGGCCGTCGTACGCTGGACGCGCTCGGTCCAGCCCTGCAGGGCTGGCTCGAGCGACCCCACGGTTTCCTCTCGTTCCGTCTAGTGCAGGTGTTGTCCGGACATGGGTGTTTCGGAACGCACCTGCATCGGATCCGGAGGGAGGAGACCCCGGGGTGCCACGACTGTGGCGCTGCGGAAGACACGGCGCAGCACACCCTCGAGGTGTGCCCGGCTTGGGCTGAGCTGCGCCGTGCCTTGACTGATGTGGTCGGGCAGGACCTCTCACTTCCCAGTGTGGTCAACTCCATGCTGGGGAGTGAGGAGGCCTGGGCGGCGGTTGCCTCCTTTTGCGAGGTCGTGATTTCGCAAAAGGAGGCGGCGGAGCGTGCGCGGGAGGACGATCCTCTCGCGCCGCCGCTCCGCAGGCGGAGAAGGGGTGGGAGAAGGCGGTTGTTCAATCGTCTCCTCCCACCTCCTGGTGGTGACTAGCGGGCGACGGGCGCGGGGGCGCCCTAGCTCGCATTGCACTAGTCACCACCCTCGTCGGGCGGGAATGGCCGAGCACTCGCTGTCGTTCCCGGGCCCCTCCACTAAGGGAGGGGCGTGAAGGCCCCGCTGTAAAGGCGGGCGGTCGTCGGCGGAGGACTGGGCGTAAAGGCTGTGCCAGTTTCCCAGTCCTCCTCCAAACAGACGATGCGGGAGTGCCGCTGGGTTATTTTAGTGGGTATACCGGAACATTCCGGGGAGTCCCACATAGCCCGTCCCCATTCCCCCAAGGGGCGGGTATGCGTAATGCATTTTTTCCCAGCGTGATCAAAAAAAAAAAAAAAAAAAAAAAAAAAAAAAAGGTTAGGTTGGGGAGGGGAACCCCCCCACAGTGCTTACGTCCCCGTCGTGTTCCCCGGAAACGTCCCAGTCCTGACCACCGTAACGGAGTGGCAGGCTGGGTACGGCCAAAGTGCACTGTGCGATCGTTGCGAATTTTATCTGTCTTGTCGTGAACGATACCTGCGGAGAATTTTATTTTAATTTTTATGATGTCTTCATCAAAACCCCCGCGGGATGCCCTCGGGCATTTTATGAAAAAAGGCCCTTCTCAGGGCCAACCCAAAGGCCCTTCTCAGGGCCAACCCAAAGGCCCTTCTCAGGGCCACCGCGACGCTTCAGCGTCGGAAGAAGGCAGAGCCTTCTACGAAGGAAGGGTAGACGAGTCGGACTCCGAGAGCGAGTTCGTTGCGTCGAACTCTAGCGCGAAGGTGACCGAGTACTCTCGGTCACGATCGCGATCGCGGAAGCGATACTTCCTTAAGGAAGCGTCGGATGGCTCCTCGGCCTCGGGTTCGGCGAAGGAGACCTCAAGGAAAGCGAAGGCCAAAAAGGTGACGGCGGATACCCACGACGTGGGTCTGGTGGACGCCCAGCGCCAGTTGGACCTAGTTCGGCGGGAGCAGTTCCAGCAGGACCTGGAGGAGCAGGTTGCTGCCAAGGAGCGGCAGGCGCGCCTTGCTCGTGCCAAGTCCGGGTACGGCGCGTCTGTCGTTCTGTACGCGGACCACTCCCTGCTGGAGCTGGAGCGGTTGGCTGAGGAGGACCAGGACGGGATCGTGGAGGTCGCGTCCAAGTCCTCCAAGTTAAAGGGTACCTTCCAGAAGGCCCTTAAATGCCGGGCCGCGAGCATGCGCGGCATCATTGCGGAGCTTGTGCAGAGGCAGGCGACCGACGAGACGAGGCAACTGCAGGCGAGGGTCGATCGCCTGCAGACGGAGGTCAGCCAGCTTCATCAGAAGCTGGCCGAAGCCACGGCCCGGCCAACCCAGGCTGAGCCGAGACCTGCGGCAGAGGGCCCCTCCTCCTCCTCCAGCCTTGAGGATATCATCCGCAAGGTTGTGATGGAGGAGAGGGCCTTCACGAGGGCCTGCCTAGCAGGCATAGAGGACCGGCTTCTGCCGGAGAAAAGCCTCCGACCACCGCTTGCGGCGGACAAGAGGCGAAGTGAGCCGGGGCCGACCTCACAGAGGTCAGAAGAGGACCCTCTCCTGCCTGCCACCACCCCGACCAACCAGCAGGGCTGGACGAGGGTGGTCGGCAAGGGAAAAGGAAAGGGCAAGAAGACGGCAGCTGTCGTCCCTGCCGTACCCGCCACCACCCCTCCCGGCCGGTCGCATTCGACTGGCAAGGGAAAGGGGAAGGGAAAGGGGAAAACCTCCCCCCCAGCCGTCTCCGCCACCACCCCTCCCAGCCAGTCGCAGGCGACCGACAAGGGAAAGGGAAGGGGAAGGAGTTCCCTCCCAGCCGGCAAGAGGAACTTAGTTCCTCCCAAGACCGCAGCCGTCGTGGTGACGCTCACCGCGGAGGCTGTGGAGCGGGGGGAGACCTACGCGTCCGTTATGATGCGGGCGCGTGCCAATGCCGATCCCACAAAACTGGGGATCGGCAAGGTCTCCTGTCGCCGGACCCAGGCTGGGGGACGTCTCTTCGAGTTCCCAGGGGCCGAAGGTGGGAAAAATGCGGACCTCTTCGCAGCTAAGCTGCAAGAGGTCATCGCAGATGCGGCCAAGGTGGCCAGGCCGGTGAAGACCGTGGCCATCGAGGTGACCGACTTGGATGACTCGGTCACCAAGGAGGAGGTGGTGGCGGCGGTCGCAGCTGTAGGGGGCTGTGGCGTCGCAGCGGTACGAGCCCGGGACATCAGGTCCGGCCGCGGCGGCATGGGCACCATCCGCATGGAGTGCCCAGTCGCCGCGGCAAAAGCCGTCCTTGATAAAGGACGGCTCAACGTGGCAATCGTGGAATCCTAACGGCAGTCGCCGGGAGGGCGGCACCACGCCAGGTCGCCATATTGGGCGACCTGAACGCCAAGTCGGAGGCTTGGGGCAACCCGGCTGCCTCCTGCAACGTCCGGGGACGCGCCGTCGAATTTTGGGCGGCCTCGTGCGGCGTGTCCCTCCTCAACAGGGGGGCGGTCCACACGTGTGTGCGGCAACGGGGAGGATCGGTGGTAGACGTCTCGTTTGCCACCCCTGCCCTGGCCGCCCGCGTTGTGAACTGGCGGGTGGAGACGGTGGAGACCTTGTCGGACCACCGATACGTGCGGTTCGACATCTCCACCGGCCCCCGGGGGGGGACGGGCCGCGCTGGCCAATCTCCCTTCCCGCGGTGGGCTCTCACCCGCCTGGACCGGGAGGCAGCCAAGGAGGCAGCCTTTCTCCTGGACTGGCTCTCACCCCCTGTCGAGCCGGTCCTGGACGTGGACCGCGTGGCGGTCCAGCTCAGGGCGTCCCTGACCGAGGTGTGCAACGCCAGCATGCCTCGGTCACGCCGGCCGGCTCCCCGTCGCGCCGTTTACTGGTGGTCGGAGGAGCTGGCAGGGCTACGGGCCACCTGCGTGGCGGCCAGGAGGGCCTACACGCGGAGTCGGCGGCGCACTACCCGGTCTCAGGCCGGGGAGGACCGCCTCTACGCCTCTTATCTAGAGGCAAAGACGGTCCTCAAGGCGGCTATGTGCGCCGCCAAGGACTCGGCGCGGGCCGAGATGCTGGAGGGCCTCGACAGGGATCCATTTGGGAGGCCATATAAGGCGGCGCGCAACCAACTGCGCCCCTTTGGTCCCCCCATTACGGAGACCCTGGAGCCGGCGTTGCTGGATGGGGTGGTTCGGTCACTGTTTCCGCGCAGGACCGACTTCACCCCACCAACAATGAACCCCCCACTGGGGGGGGTGGTGGCTTCGCCGGAGGAGGAGGTCCCTCCAGTATCGGTGGAGGAACTTCGCGCGGGGGTTCTGTCCCTCCGCGCGAAGAAGACGGCCCCTGGACCAGATGGCGTCCCCGCACGGGTGGTTGCCATCGCGGCGTCCCTCATGGAGGATAGGTTTCGGGACCTCTTCAGCGCGTGTCTTACGGCTGGGAGGTTCCCGAAACTGTGGAAGGAGGGGCAGCTGTGCCTCCTTCGGAAGGAGGGACGCCCGGTGGACTCCCCCTCGGCATACCGGCCCATCGTTCTGCTCGATGAGGTCGGTAAATTGTTCGAGGGGATCATCGCCACCCGGCTAAATAGCCAGTTGCGGGAGGTAGGGCCTGACCTGTCGGACGCCCAGTTCGGTTTTCGACGTGGGCGTTCGACGGTCGACGCGTTGGCCCTACTCAGGGGCCACGTGCACCCATCTGGGCGGACTCCCTCCACAGGAGGGAGAACGCGACCGCCATCCGCAAGCCCCAAAGGGCTATTGCACTGCGGGTGGCGAGGGCCTACCGCTCAGTGGGCTTTTCGGCGGCGTGCGCTCGGAGAAGGGGTGGGAGAAGGCGGTTGTTCAATCGTCTCCTCCCACCACCTGGTGGTGACTAGCGGGCGACGGGCGCGGGGGCGCCCTAGCTCGCATTGCACTAGTCACCACCCTTGACGGGCGGGAATGGCCGAGCACGTGGTCATTCCCGGGCCCCTCCACTAAGGGAGGGGCGTGAAGGCCCCGCTGTAAAGGCGGGCGGTCGTCGGCGGAGGACTGGGCGTAAAGGCTGTGCCAGTTTCCCAGTCCTCCTCCAAACAGACGATGCGGGAGTGCCGCTGGGTTATTTTAGTGGGTATACCGGAACTTTCCGGGGAGTCCCACATAGCCCGTCCCCATTCCCCCAATGGGCGGGTATGCGTAATGCATTTTTTCCCAGCGAGATCAAAAAAAAAAAAAAAAAAAAAAAAAGGTTAGGTTAGGTTAGGTTAGGTTGGGGGACCCCCCACAGCGCATACTTCCTCGTAGTGTCCCCTGGAAACGGCCCAGTTTGACCACCGTAACGGAGTGGCAAACTGGGACGGCTAAAGTGCGCATTGCTCTCGAAGCGAATTTTATCTTGCCTTGTTGCTATCGAACTGCGGAGACTATGTCAAAGCCATTGCGGGATGCCCTCGGGCATTTCGTCAAACAACCAAAAGGCCCTTCTCAGGGCCAACCAAAAGGCCCTTCTCAGGGCCAACCAAAAGGCCCTTCTCAGGGCCAACCAAAAGGCCCTTCTCAGGGCCAACCAAAAGGCCCTTCTCAGGGCCAACCCAAAGGCCCTTCTCAGGGCCAACCAAAAGGCCCTTCTCAGGGCCACCCCGACGCTACGGTGTCAGAGGCTAGCCGCGCGACGTCTGCGGCTAGCTTCTATGAAATGGCGGACGAGTTGTTGTCGATGGAGGTTGACACACAATCGTTGAAGAGGAGGGCCTTCCTGAAGGGAGGGTCCGATGGCTCCTCGAACTCGGTTTCGGGTTCGGAGAAAAGCAAAAAGAAGGACAAGGCCAAAAAGCCGAAAGCGGGAACCCACGACGTGGGACTAGCTGACGCCCAACGACAGTTGGACTTGGCTCGGCGGGAGCAGCTCCAGGACGACCTAGAAGAGCAGGTCGCTGCAAAGGAGCAGCAAGCGCGCATCGCCCGGGCCAAGGCTGGATACGGCGCGTCCCGCGTCGTCTACACGGAGAGTTCGTTGTTGGAGCTGGAGCGCATGGCTCAGGAGGATGTGGAGGGGATTGTGGAGGTCGCCTCCAAGTCCTCGCACTTGAAGGGGACCTTCCAAAAGTCCCTCAAGTGCCGGGCCGTCAGCATGCGTGGCATCGTCAGCGAGCTGGTGCAGCGCCAGGCGACTGACGAAACGCGGCAAATGCAGGCGAAAATCGATCGCCTGCAGTCAGAAGTCAGCCAGCTGCATCGGAAGCTGGCTGAAGCCACGGCCCGGTCAACGCAATCTAAGCCGAGCCATGCGGCAGGGGGCCCCGACCTCCCCCACGACCTTGAGGATATCATCCGTAGGGTCGTGGGTGAGGAGAGGGCCTTCGTGAGAGCCTGCTTCGCAGGCATTGAGGACAGGCTCATGCCGGAGGTTAGCCACCGACCACCGCTTGCGGCGGATAGGAGGCAAAGTCAGTTGCGCGAGCAAGAAGAGGCCCCCTCTCAGGCGGAGGACGCCCTTCTACCCTCCACCACCCCGACCAACCAGCAGAGCTGGACGAAGGTCGTCAAGGGGAAGGGGAAGGGCAAAAAGACGGCGGCGGCCGTCCCTGCCGTCCCTGCCAACACCCCTGCTAGCCAGTCGCAGTCGGCTGGCCAGGAAAAGGGGAAAGGGAAGGGGAAAGGCTCCCCCCAGCCGGCGCGAAGAAACTTGTTCCACCGAAGACCGCAGCCGTCGTGGTGACTCTCACCGCGGAGGCTGCGGAGCGGGGCGAAACCTACGCGTCAATCATGATGCGGGCGCGTAGCAATGCCGATCCCACCAAACTGGGGATCGGCAAGGTGTCGTGCCGCAGGACGCAAGCAGGGGCTCGAATTTTTGAGTTCCCGGGAGCGGCAGGCGCGGCCAACGCGGACCTCTTTGCGACCAAACTGAAAGAGGTCATTGCGGACGCGGCCAAGGTTGCCAGACCAATAAAGTCGGCGGCCTTACAGGTGACTGATCTGGATGATTCAGTCACCAAAGAGGAGGTGGTGGCGGCGATCGCAGAGATAGGTGGTTGTAGCGTCGCAGCGGTGCAAGGCCGGGGCATCAGGCCCGGCCGCGGCGGCATGGGCACCATCCGTCTGGAGTGCCCAGTCGCCGCGGCCAAAGCCGTCCTCGCCAAGGGACGGCTTGCCGTAGGGTTGGCTGCCCGGTGGCCGCCGCCAAAACTGTTGTTGGCGCCGACCGCCTAAAAGTAGGCTGGATTACGGCCAGAGTTACCTTGCTGGCGGTTAGGCCCCTCAGGTGCTTCAGGTGCCTCAACCTGGGCCACGTCGCCAGCAAGTGTGGGTCGGAGGTGGACCGCAGCGGTCTCTGCTACCGCTGCGGAAAACCGGGCCACCGGGCGCGTGAGTGCCGGGCCGAGCCCAACTGCGCCACCTGCGCAGCAGCGGGCAAACCGGCTGGGCACCCTCTTGGTGGTGCAGGCTGTGTGGGCAAAGCCCAGAACAACAAAACCAAAAATAAGGGCGGTGGGCCTACCCAAGGCCCAAAAGCAGCGGAGGGGCCAATGGAGACCGCCACATAAATGCCCGGACTCGCCTTTCTGCAGGCGAACATTAACCACTCTGCCAGGGCCCAGGATCTTTTCACCCAGACCCTGGCAGAGTGGGGAATCAAAGTGGCCGTAGTCGCCGAGCCCTACTTTGTCCCCACCCGAGATGACTGGGTCGGTAGCAGGGATGGCTTGGTGGCCATCGCTGCCCCGGCTGCCTCTGGCGCCCCGCCCATCGGCCACGTGTCGAGGGGTAGGGACTACGTACTGGCAGCCGTGGGTGGCATCACAGTGATAGGGGTGTACTTCTCACCCAACCGGGCCCTCGCCGATTTTGAGGAAATGCTCGGGGAGGTGGGCGCCCTGGTTGGGCAGGTCGCCCCTAGCCCCGTGCTAGTCGCTGGGGATTTCAACGCCAAATCAACGGCGTGGGGATCCCCGGCGACGGATGCGCGGGGTGAGTGTCTGGAGGAGTGGGCGGTCTCCATGGGCTTGGCCGTCCTCAACACCGGGTCGGAGGACACGTGCGTGCGGCAACAGGGTGGGTCTATAGTCGATATTACGTTGGCATCGCCCGCCCTGGCGCGCCGTGTCCAGAATTGGAGGGTGGTGGTGGGCGTGGAGACACTGTCGGACCACCGTTACATCCGATTCGATGTCTCCGCGCTCCCCACCGGCGGCGGCGACTTTGCGGGGGGTCAGCGTAATATGTTACGCCGATGACACCCTCGTGCTAGCCCGCGGCGGCACCTACAGAGAGGCATCCCTACTCGCCACGGCGGGTGTGGCCCAGGTAGTGGGGAGGATCCGTGCCCTGGGGCTCGAGGTGGCCCTGGAAAAGTCAGAGGCCCTCCTGTTTCACGGGCCCCGACAGAGGCCGCCGCCGGGGGCCTCCATTGTTGTGGGAGGAACTTCCATCGCCGTCGGTACTTCGATGAAGTACCTGGGGCTCGTACTCGACGGCCGATGGAAGTTCGAGGAGCACTTCCGGCGGTTGGCCCCAAAGTTGTTGGCCACCGCTGGGGCATTGGGGCGGATCCTCCCAAATGTCGGGGGGCCGGGTGGAGTCTGCCGACGCCTGTACACGGGTGTGGTGCGCTCCATGGCGCTCTACGGGGCGCCAATATGGGTAGGAGCCATGAGCGGCCCGAATCTGGCTGCGCTGCGACGACCGCAGCGTGCCATGGCGCTCAGGGTGGCCCGGGCGTACCGCACCGTGTCGGGCGTCGGCGCGTGTGTGCTCGCCGGTACGCCGCCGTGGGACCTAGATGCAGAGGTACTCGCCGCGGCGTACTGGCGAACAAAAGAGGCGATTGCGGGCGGCGGCCGCCCCCCACATCCGCGGGAGATTCGTCGCTGGCGAGAGGAGTGGCGTGACACTCTCCTGCGGAGGTGGGCGGCGCGCCTAGAAGAAGATCGGGTTGAGAGCCGAGAGGTGGTGACCGCCGTTCGGCCCATTCTCCGCGAGTGGCTCGAACGGCGGCACGGGGCTCTCTCCTTCCACCTGACACAGATGATCACCGGGCACGGTTGCTTTGGAAGATACCTGTACCGGGTGGCAAGAAGAGAGCCCACGGATGTGTGCCACCATTGCGTGGCGGGAGTCGCGGACACGGCGCAACACACGCGCGAGGAGTGCCCTGCTTGGGCGGTCCCTCGCGCCGCCCTGTCCGCGACCGTCGGGGACGACCTGTCGCTGCCGGCCCTCCTCAAGAAGATGGTCGACAGCGACGAGTATTGGCGAGCGGTAGCGACGTTCAGCGTCGAGGTGATGTCACGGAAGGAGGCGGCGGAAAGGGATCGGGAAAACGACGTTGACTCGGCTCCGATGCGTCGCCGTAGACGCGGAAGACGGCGTCTGGCCTTTGCGGGCCGAATGATGCCGTAACGCCGGGGACCGTGGGCGGTGGATCGGGGGATCCACCGTCCACCCAAAGGTCCACGCACTGAGACGCCGCGGTGTTCCCGGTCGCCTCAGTGCTAGGAGGAGATTGATTTTGAGGTGGAATTGGGCTGGGTTGGGTCTCAACTAACAACAAGGGACTCTGCCCCGCCCAATAGAGAAGAGCTCCGTTGCGGAGCAACGCCAGCGGGGCACGCGGTTGCAAGCCTCGTGGGTCCCGCAGCCCCGTGGGCGAGTGAAGGAACACTCCAGGTTTTTAGTGGGTGCGAACCCCACATAACGCAGTGGTCCCCCCCAGGCCACTGCGTATTCGTCAGGAATTTTCCTGGGAGAACAAAAAAAAAAAAAAAAAAAAAAAAAAAAAAAAAGGTTAGGTTAGGTTGGGGTGCGGGTGGGGTGCGGGTCAGGTAACCTCCACGTTGGCCTAGTTGGTTGCTGGTCTCTTTCGGATACGTCCGGGGAGAAGAGCAACCCGCTGGGCTGGTGCACTCTGGGTACCGTCAATAACTTCCCATTCGTGGGTTCTTGTTGGCGGTGGCGAATACCTGACGGGGAGGGGGGGGTTGATTTCGCTCTGGGTGTTCCTCAGGAACACATGGGGAATCTCCAGAGGGAAATCAGTAGGACGAGGGTGAAGGAGGAGGAGGTGCTCCGGGTGTTACTCTGATTAGCAGAGGACACTCTGGATGCGACAACAGGGCTCACTTTCGGGCCTCTGGGCGGGCTGACCAGCAATGCGGGAGGGTGTCCTAGCTTTAACCGGCTCTACAACCTGTGCTCACCTGGCTCTGCACAATAGTCTGCTCTGCGACCGGTTTTACACCCGGCTCTGCGACCGGCTGCACCCCAGCTCTGCCGCCTGTGTTCAAGTGACGGCTCTCCTGCGGCGCACCCACCTGCGGGACGGTGTCCTAGCTTTAACCGGCTCTACAACCGGTGCTCACCTGGCTCTGCACAATAGTCGGCTCTGCGACCGGTTTTACACCCGGCTCTGCGACCGGCTGCACCCCAGCTCTGCCGCCCGGCTCAAGCGACAGCTTTCATGCGGTGGGGGAAGGCCTCGCCCGGAGGTAAGGAGGGAAGCCCTTTGAGGTGTGCCGCCGTCGACAGCGACGAGTTGGTGGAGGAAGGCGGCGTCTGGCCTTCGCGGGCCAAATGCCGCAATGTAGGGGACCGTGGGCGGAGGATCGGGGTGTCCGACGTTCACACAAAGGTCCAGCGCTCTGAGGCGCCTGGGTGTTCCGGGCGTCTCAGTGCTAGGAGGAGGAGATAGAGGTGGATTATTGGGGCGGGGCAGAGAGTCTGTAGTGACTTAGCCCTGCCCTCAGAGGAGGGCTCCGTTGTGGAGCAACGCCAGCGGGGCACGCGGTTGCAAGCCTCGTGGGTCCCGCAGCCCCGTGGGCGAGTGAAGGAACACTCCAGGTTTTTAGTGGGTGCAAACCCCACATAACGCAGTGTTTCCCCGGACCACTGCGTATTCGTTAGGAATTTTCCTGGGAAAACAAAAAAAAAAAAAAAAAAAAAAAAAAAAAAAAAAAAAAAAAAAAAAAAAAAAAAAGGTTGGGGTGCGGGTCAGGTAGGGGTGCGGGTCAGGTAACCTCCACGTTGGCCTAGTTGGTTGCTGGTCTCTTTCGGATACGTCCGGGGGGAAGAGCAACCCGCTGGGCTGGTGCACCCTGGGCACCGTCAATAACTTCCCATTCGTGGGTTCTTGTTGGCGGTGGCGAATACCTGACGGGGGGGGAGGGGGGGATTTGTCGCTCTGGGTGTTCCCCTGATTAGCAGGGGACACTCCAGACGCGACACAGGGGTAGGCTGGGTAGGTAGCGGTAGGTCAGCGGTGGGGCTCACTTCCTTGCCTCTGGGCGGGCCGCCTTCCCTTGCGGGGGGGAACGCCCGGGGCACCCCAGCTCTGCACCCTGCACTGCCCGGCTCTGCAGTGACCGGCTCTGCCCGCTCTGCACCTGGCTTTGCACTCGGTACTCGTGCGGTTTGAGTTCCCCGAGTGCACTGACCAGCTCTGCACCCTGCTTTGCCCGGCTCTGCATCCGGGCTTTGCCCGCTCTGCACCTGGCTCTGCAGCCCGGAATCTCTCCTGCGGGAGGGGGTGGCCGCGGTTCGGGGGCGGGAGGTGGGCCCAAGAGGAGGGTGTGACTTGTCGTTGCCGACCCTCTTTTGACGTGGGATGGTCGGCAGGGACAAGTCAATGGTTGGAGGAGGCGGCGGAGTGTCGGTCTCGACGCTTCGCCGCACACGCGGAGGGCGGCGTCTGGCCTTCGCGGGCCAGATGCTGCAATGGCGGGGACCGTAAAGGTCCATTGCGGTGGGGGACACGGCGCGGCACACCGTCTAGGTGTGCCCAGCGGGGGCGTAGCTGCGCCGTCCCCTGAGGAGGTTGTGTGGCAGGTCCTCTCGCTTCCCGGTGTGGTAAATCCATGCTGGGGAGCGGCGAGGCCTGGGCGGCGGTTGCCTCCTTTTGCGAGGACGCCATGTCGCAAAAGGAGGCAGCGGTGGGGGTGGGAGAGGGCGGTTGTACGATCGCCTGCGCCCACCCCCTGGTGGTGATTAGCGGGCGGCGGGTGCGGGGGCGCCTGTCGTCTGCATTGCACAATCACCACCCTCGTCGGGCGGGAATGGCCGATCACTCACGGTCATTCCCGGGCCCCTCCACTGAGGGAGGGGCGTGCGGGGCCCGCCATTATGGTGGGCAGTCGTCGGCGGAGGACTGGGCGTAAAGGCTGTGCCGGTTTCCCAGTCCTCCTCCACACAGACGATGCGGGAGTGCGCTGGTTTATTTTAGTGGGTATACCGGGCTTGCCCGGGGAGTCCCACATAGCCCGTCCATTCCCCCGATGGGCGGGTATGCGTAATGCATTTTTTTCCAGCGTTATCAAAAAAAAAAAAAAAAAAAAAAAAAAAAAAGGTTAGGTTAGGTTAGGTTAGGTTGGGGGACCCCCCACAGCGCATACTTCCTCGTAGTGTCCCCTGGTAACGTCCCAGTTCTGACCACCGTAACGGAGTGGCAGACTGGGTACGGCTAAAGTGCGCTGTGCATTCGTAGCTATCATCTTTATTATTTTGCGGTCTAAGTTACGATCCCTGCGGAGGCAATGCCTACCCCTGCGCGGGACGCCCGCGGGCATTTTAAAAAACAACCCAAAGGCCCTTCTAAGGGCCAACCCAAAGGCCCTTCTCAGGGCCAACCCAAAGGCCCTTCTCAGGGCCAACCAAAAGGCCCTTCTCAGGGCCACCGTGACGCTTCAGCGTCAGCTGAAGAAGGAAGGACCTTCTATGAAGGAAGGCCGGAAGAGTTTGACTCCGACAACGAGTCCGTTGTGTCGGTAGCCAGCTCTATGGAGGTCGGGGAAGGCTCTCGTTCGCAGTCGCGGAAGCGGGCCTTCCTTAAGGAAGGAGGTTCCGATGGCTCCTCGGGTTCGGCGAAGGAGAAGAAGAGGAAGGCGAAGGCCAAAAAGGCGGACACCCACGACGTTGGCCTGGCAGACGCCCAACTTCAGCTAGACGTGTCTCGGCGGGTGCAGCTCGAGCAGGAGTTGGAGGAGCGGGTCGCTGCGAAGGAGAAGCGGGCGCGTGATTCTCGGGCCAGCTCCGGGTACGGCGCGTCCAGAGTTGTCTACACGGACCACTCCTTAGCCGAGCTAGAGCGAATGGCTCAAGAGGATGAAGAGGAGATCGTAGAGGTCGCCTGCAAGTCTTCGCACCTAAAGGGGACCATACAAAAGGCCCTCAAATGCCGGGCCGTGAGCATGCGGGGCATTGTTGCGGAGCTGGTGCAGAGGCAGGCGACCGACGAGACGCGGCAACTGCAGGCGAGGGTCGATCGCCTGCAGGTGGAGGTCAGCCAGCTCCACCAGAAGCTGGCTGATGCTACGGCACGGCCAAGTCAGGCCGAGCTGAGACCGCTGGCAGAGGGCCCCTCCGCCTCCAACCTCGAGGATATCATCCGAAAGGTTGTGTTGGAGGAGAGGGCCTTCACGAGGGCCTGCATTGCAGGCATAGAGGACAGGTTGCTGCCGGAGAAAAGCTACCGGCTGCCACTTGCCGCAGACAAGCGGCTTGGCAAGCCGGGGCCGACCTCCCAGAGGGAGGAGGACCCTCTTTTGCCTGCCACCACCCCGTCCAACCAGCAGGGCTGGACAAAGGTGGTAGGCAAAGGGAAGGGAAAGGGGAAAAAGACGGCAGCGCCCCCCACCGCCGCAGCTTCTGCAGTGTCCCCCGCCACCACCATTCCCACAGGCAAAGGGAAGGGGAAGGGGAAAGGGCCGCCTTCTAAAGCCGCCAGTGCTGCTCCCACAGCCAAAACCGCCGGCACCAGGAGGAAACTCGTTCCTCCAAAGACCGCAGCCGTCGTGGTGACGCTCACCGCGGAGGCTGCGGAGCGCGGAGAGACATACGCGTCCATACTCTTGCGGGCGCGTGCAAACGCCGATCCCACCCAACTGGGGATCGGCAAGGTCTCTTGCCGGCGGACCCAAGCCGGGGCTCGTTTGTTCGAGTTCCCGGGGGCAGAGGGCAGTGCCAACGCAGACCTCTTCGCAACAAAGTTGCGGGAGGTCATCGCGGACGCGGCCAAGGTGGCCCGGCCCGTGAAGACGGTGACAATTGAGGTGACCGACCTTGACGACACCGTCACCAAGGAGGAGGTGGTGGCGGTGGTGGCAGCAGTAGGGGGCTGTAGTGTCGCAGCGGTGAGAGCCCGGGATATCAGGGCCGGGCGCGGCGGCATGGGCACCATTCGCCTGGAGTGCCCAGTCGCCGCTGCCAAAGCCGTGCTTGACAAAGGACGGCTCCGGGTCGGCTTCAGTTCGGGTGCGGTCCGGGCACTTGAGGCACAGCCCTTACGGTGTTACAGGTGCTTTGGGGTCGGACACACCCGGACCCTCTGCCCGTCCACGGTAGACCGCACGGAGAGCTGTTACCGCTGCGGCAAGGAGGGCCACAAAGCCGCCTCGTGCGAGGCCGCAAAGCCGCACTGCGCAGTCTGTGCCGCCGCTGGCCGCCCGGCAGGACACATGATGCAGGGGAGGATGTGCAATCCTCCCCCCAAGAAGGGAAGAGCACAGGCGCCGAGAAGGCCTGCCGCTACCTCCGCTGTGGCGGAAGATGGCCTTCCGGCTGCTGCCGGCCTGGCTGAGGAGGAGGGGGGTGCGATGTCCGATTAATGCCAGTCGAACATCGCATCCTCCAGGCGAACACCAACCACTGCAGAGCGGCTCAGGATCTGCTGATCCAGACCGTGGCTGAGTGGTTGGTGGACGTGGTGGTGGTTGCCGAGCCTTACTCGGTCCCCAGTACCTGGCTGGGCGACCGGGACGGCTTGGTGGCGTTGGTGGCGCGGCCCTCCACGGGCTCCCCTCCCCTCTCGCTTTTAGAGAGGGGACCGGGATACGTGGCCGCCGCGTGGGGGGGGGATACGGCCCTGGTCGGGGTCTATTTCTCCCCAAACCGCCCTCTAAGGGATTTCGAGGACTTCCTCGAAATCCTAACGGCAGTCGCCGGGAGGGCGGCACCACGCCAGGTCGCCATATTGGGCGACCTTAACGCCAAGTCGGAGGCTTGGGGCAACCCGGCTGCCTCCTGCAACGTCCGGGGACGCGCCGTCGAATTCTGGGCGGCGTCGTGCGGCGTGTCTCTCCTCAACAGGGGGGCGGTCCACACGTGTGTGCGGCAACGGGGAGGATCGGTGGTAGACGTCTCGTTTGCCACCCCTGCCCTGGCCGCCCGCGTTGTGAACTGGCGGGTGGAGACGGTGGAGACTTTGTCGGACCACCGGTACGTGCGGTTTGACATCTCCACCGGCCCCCGGGAGGGGACGGGCCGCGCTGGCCAATCTCCCTTCCCGCGGTGGGCTCTCACCCGCCTGGACCGGGAGGCAGCCAAGGAGGCAGCCTTTCTCCAGGACTGGCTCTCGCCTCCTGTCGAGCTGGTCCTGGACGTGGACGTGGCAGCGGTCCAGCTCAGGGCGTCCCTGACCGAGGTGTGCAACGCCAGCATGCCTCGGTCACGCCGGCCGGCTCCCCGTCGCGCCGTTTACTGGTGGTCGGAGGAGCTGGCAGGGCTACGGGCCACCTGCGTGGCGGCCAGGAGGGCCTACACGCGGAGTCGGCGGCGCACTACCCGGTCTCAGGCCGGGGAGGACCGCCTCTACGCCTCTTATCTAGAGGCAAAGACGGTCCTCAAGACGGCTATGTGCGCCGCCAAGGACTCGGCGAGGGCCGAGATGCTGGAGGGCCTCGACAGGGATCCGTTTGGGAGGCCATATAAGGCGGCGCGGAACCAACTGCGCCCCTTTGGTCCCCCAGTCACGGAGACCCTGGAGCCGGCGTTGCTGGATGGGGTGGTTCGGTCACTGTTTCCACGCAGGACCGACTTCACCCCACCAACAATGAACCCCCCACTGGGGGGGGTGGTGGCTTCGCCGGAGGAGGAGGTCCCTCCAGTATCGGTGGAGGAACTTCGCGCGGGGGTTCTGTCCCTCCGCGCGAAGAAGACGGCCCCTGGACCGGATGGCGTCCCCGCACGGGTGGTGGCCATCGCGGCGTCCCTCATGGAGGACAGGTTTCGGGACCTCTTCAGCGCGTGCCTTATGGCTGGGAGGTTTCCGAAACAGTGGAAGGAGGGGCAGCTTTGCCTGCTCCGGAAGGAGGGACGCCCGGTGGACTCCCCCTCGGCATACCGGCCCATCGTTCTGCTCGATGAGGTCGGTAAATTGTTCGAGGGGATCATCGCCACCCGGCTAAATAGCCACTTGCGGGAGGTAGGGCCGGACCTGTCGGACGCCCAGTTCGGTTTTCGACGTGGGCGTTCGACGGTCGACGCTTTGGCCCTACTCAGGGGCCATGTGCAGGAGGCGGTTGAGTCGGGGGGCGGAGTGTTGGCGGTGTCGTTCGACATTGCCAACGCCTTCAACTCCGTGCCCCACTCGACCATATTGGAGGCACTCCGGTACCACGGAGTGCCTCCATATCTGCGGGCGATCCTGGCCAGCTACCTGGAGGACAGAGAGGTCCTCCTGGTGGACAAGACGGCCAGGATCAGGCGCTACGGAGCGGAGTGCGGTGTTCCACAGGGGTCGGTGCTAGGGCCCCCCTTGTGGAACATCGCATTCGACTGGCTCCTGCGGGGCACCCTCCTCCAGGGCACGAGTGTCATCTGCTACGCGGATGACACTCTCCTCGTTGCCCGGGGGAGGGACTTTGGGGAGGCGGCCTGTTTGGCCTCGGCTGGCGGATCCTTGGTGGCAGGTAGGATCCGCCAGCTTGGATTGAGGGTAGCGCTGAACAAGACCGCGGCCGTGTTCTTTCACGGGCCTCGGCAGCGCTGCCCTCCAGACGCCCACATCGTCGTGGAGGGCGTCCGGATAGGGGTGGGGGCCCAGATGAAATATCTGGGCCTAGTGCTGGACAGCAGGTGGCGCTTCGGCCCGCACTTAAGCGGGCTGTCGACGCGCCTGCTGAAGGCTGCGGACGCCCTCTCATGGCTCCTCCCCAACCTCGGGGGGCCCAGTGCACGGTGCCGGCGATTGTATGCCGGCATCTTGCGAAGCATGGCGCTCTACGGCGCACCCATCTGGGCGGACTCCCTCCACAGGAGGGAGAATGCAACCGCCATCCGCAGGCCCCAACGGGCCATTGCACAGCGGGTGGCGAGGGCCTACCGCTCAGTGGGCTTTTCTGCGGCGTGCGCTCTGGCGGGCACCCCTCCCTGGGAGTTGGAGGCATGGGTGCTCGCCAGAGTGTACGATTGGACGGCGCGGCGGAAGGCGCTCGGAGAGCGCCCCGCCCCTGAAGAGAGGGAGGCCGTGCGGCGGGAGGCGAGGGATGCCATCGTCCTCCATTGGACGGAGGACCTCGCCACCGCCGCCTTTGGCCGTCGTACGCTGGACGCGCTCGGTCCAGCCCTGCAGGGCTGGCTCGAGCGACCCCACGGTTTCCTCTCGTTCCGTCTAGTGCAGGTGTTGTCCGGACATGGGTGTTTCGGAACGCACCTGCATCGGATCCGGAGGGAGGAAACCCCGGGGTGCCACGACTGTGGCGCTGCGGAAGACACGGCTCAGCACACCCTCGAGGTGTGCCCGGCTTGGGCTGAGCTGCGCCGTGCCTTGATTGATGTGGTCGGGCAGGACCTCTCACTTCCCAGTGTGGTCAACTCCATGCTGGGGAGTGAGGAGGCCTGGGCGGCGGTTGCCTCCTTTTGCGAGGTCGTGATTTCGCAAAAGGAGGCGGCGGAGCGTGCGCGAGAGGACGATCCTCTCGCGCCGCCGCTCCGCAGGCGAAGAAGGGGTGGGAGAAGGCGGTTGTACGATCGTCTCCTCCCACCACCTGGTGGTGACTAGCGGGCGACAGGCGCGGGGGCGCCTTCGCTCGCATTGCACTAGTCACCACCCCGTCGGGCGGGAATGGCCGAGCACGTGGTCATTCCCGGGCCCCTCCACTAAGGGAGGGGCGTGAAGGCCCCGCTGTAAAGGCGGGCGGTCGTCGGCGGAGGACTGGGCGTAAAGGCTGTGCCAGTTTCCCAGTCCTCCTCCAATCAGACGATGCGGGAGTGCCGCTGGGTTATTTTAGTGGGTATACCGGAACATTCCGGGGAGTCCCACATAGCCCGTCCCCATTCCCCCAAGGGGCGGGTATGCGTAATGCATTTTTTCCCAGCGTGATCAAAAAAAAAAAAAAAAAAAAAAAAAAAAAAAAAAAAAAAAAAAAAAAAAAAAAAAAAAAAAGGTTAGGTTAGGTTAGGTTAGGTTAGGTTAGGTTAGGTTAGGTTGGGGGCTCCCCTCACAGTTCTTACGTCCACGTCGTAGCCCCTGGAAACGTCCCAGTCCTGACCACCGTAACGGAGTGGCAGGCTGGGTACGGCCAAAGAGAACTGTGCATCGTAGCGAATCTGATTGTCTGAGTGTTACGAATTGCGGTGTATTTTATTTTATTTTATCATGTCTCAGCGACCTGCGCGGGACACCCGCGGGCGTTTTTTAAAACCCAAAGGCCCTTCTAAGGGCCAACCCAAAGGCCCTTCTCAGGGCCAACCAAAAGGCCCTTCTCAGGGCCAGCGCGACGCTTCAGCGTCAGCGGAGGAAGGGAGGACCTTCTACGGAGGAAGGGCGGACGATTTGTCGGAGTCCGACAACGAGTCCGTAGTGTTGAGGTCGAGAGCGAGTTCGATGGAGGTCGACTCTCGCTCAAGTTCACGCAAGCGGGCCTTTCTTAAGGAGGTTTCCGATGGCTCGGCCTCAGGTTCGGCGAAAGAGTCGAGGAGGGCGAAGGCCAAAAAGCCGGTGACAGCGGCGGACACCCACGACGTGGGTCTCGCAGACGCCCAACGTCATTTAGACCTGGCTCGGCGGGAGCAGCTCCAGCAAGACCTGGAGGAGCAGGTGGCAGCCAAGGAGCAGCAGGCGCAACTCGCCCGGGCCAAGTCCGGGTACGGCTCGTCCCGCGTTCTATACGCGGACCACTCACTGACTGAGCTGGAGCGAATGGCTGAGGAGGACGTAGAGGAGATTGTAGTGGTCGCCTCTAAGTCCTCCCACCTAAAGGGCACGTTCCAAAAGTCCCTAAAATGCCGGGCCGCGAGCATGCGCGGCATCGTCGCAGAGCTGATGCAGCGCAAGGCGACTGACGAAGCGCGGCAGCTGCAGGCGAGAGTCGATCGCCTGCAGTCGGAGGTTAGCCAGCTACACCTTAAGCTGGCTGAAGCCACGGCCCGGCCAACCCAATCCGAGCCCAGACCTGCGGCAGAGGGTTCCGCCTCCTCCGACCTTGAGGACACCATCCGCAAGGTCATAATGGAGGAGCGGGAATTCGTCCGAGCCTGCCTAGCAGGCATTGAAGACCGACTGCTGCCGGAGAAAAGTTACCGGCTGCCGCTTGCCTCGGACAAGAGGCAGGGTGGGCCGGAGCCGACCTCAAACAGGGTGGAGGACCCCCTTCTCCCTTCCACCACCCCGACCAACCAGCAGGGCTGGACGAAGGTCGTCGGCAAGGGGAAGGGGAAGGGTAAGACCACAAAGACTGCAGCGGCTGTCCCTGCCATCCCCGCCCCCACCCCTCCCAGCCAGTCGCAGTCGACTGGCAAGGGAAAGGGGAAGGGGAAGGGGAAAAGCGCCCCCCAAGCCGTCCCCGCCACCAACCCTTCCAGCCAGTTGCAGTCGACTGCGCAGGGAAAGGGAAAGGGGAAGGGGAAAAGTTCCCCCCCAGCCGGCGCCAAGAGGAACCTGGTTCCTCCAAAGACCGCAGCCGTCGTGGTGACGCTCACCACGGAGGCTGCGGAGCGGGGTGAGACGTACGCGTCCGTAATGATGCGGGCGCGTGCGAATGCCGATCCCACCAAACTAGGGATCGGCAAGGTCTCATGCCGCCGGACGCAGGCTGGGGCTCGAATATTCGAGTTCCCGGGGGCCGATGGTGGGGCACACGCGGACCTCTTCGCAGCAAAGCTGCAGGAGGTGATCGCGGACGCGGCCAAGGTGGCCAGGCCGGTGAAATCGGTGGCCTTGGAGATCTCCTCCTTGGATGACACAGTCACCAAGGAGGAGGTGGTGGCGGCAGTCGCAGCCATAGGGGGCTGCAATGTCGCAGCGGTGCAAGGCCGGGACATCAGGCCCGGCCGCGGCGGCATGGGCACCATTCGCTTGGAGTGCCCAGTCGTCGTTGCCAAAGCCGTCCTTGCCAAGGGACGGCTAGCCGTTGGCTTCAGTTCGGGTGCAGTCCGGGCACTCGAAGTCCAGCCTCTGCGCTGCTTCCGGTGCTTCGGCATTGGACACACCCGGGCCCTCTGTCCGTCCAGCGTAGACAGGACGGACAGCTGTTACCGCTGCGGCAAGGAAGGGCATAAAGTCGCCTCCTGCAAGGCCGCCACGCCGCACTGCGCGGTATGTGCCGCCAGTGGCCGCCCTGCGGGCCACGTTATGCAGGGGAGGAACTGCAGTCCTCCCCTTAAGAGGGGCAAAGCGCAGGCGCCGACCCGGCCTGTTGCTGCCACCGCCATCCCAGAGGCTGGGACCACGGCGGCTGTGGAGGAGGGGGGTGCGATGTCCGATTAATGCATAGAGTCGAACATCGCATCCTCCAGGCGAACACCAACCACTGCAGAGCGGCTCAGGATCTGCTGATGCAGACCGTGGCTGAGTGGTTGGTGGACGTGGCGGTGGTCGCTGAGCCGTACTCGGTACCTGGCAGTTGGCTAGGTGATCGGGACGGCTTGGTGGCGTTGGTGTCGCGGCCCGCCACGGACTCCCCTCCCCTCTCGCTTTTAGAGAGGGGACCGGGATACGTGGCCGCCGCGTGGGGAGAGATAGCCCTGGTCGGGGTCTATTTCTCCCCAAACCGCCCTCTAAGGGACTTCGAGAACTTTCTCGAAGTCCTAACGGCAGTCGTCGGGAGGGCGGCACCACGCCAGGTCGCCGTGCTGGGCGACCTGAACGCGAAGTCTGCGGCCTGGGGCAACCCGGCCGCATCTTGCAACGTCCGGGGACGCGCCGCCGAATTATGGGCGGCTTCGTGCGGTGTGTCTCTCCTAAACAGGGGGGATGTTCACACGTGTGTGCGGCAGCGGGGAGGGTCAGTGGTTGACGTTTCGTTTGCCACCCCCGTGCTGGCCGCCCGCGTTGTGAACTGGCGGGTTGAGATGGTGGAGACCATGTCGGACCACCGTTATGTGCGGTTCGACATCTCCACCCGGGGCCCGCGGGAGGGAACAGCCCGCTCGGGCCAATCTCCCTTCCCGCGGTGGGCTCTCACCCGCCTGGACCGGGAGGCAGCTCAGGAGGCGGCGTTCCTCCAAGACTGGCTCTCGCCCCCTGTGGAGGCCCTGGACGTTGACGCCGCAGCAGTCCAGCTCCGTGGCTCCCTGACCGGGGTGTGCAACGCCAGCATGCCTCGGTCACGCCGTCCGCCTCCCCGTCGCGCCGTGTACTGGTGGTCGGAGGAGCTGGCAGGGCTCCGGGCCACCTGCGTGGCGGCCAGGAGGGCCTACACGCGGAGTCGGCGGCGCACTACCCGGTCTCAGGCCGGGGAGGACCGCCTCTACGCCTCTTATCTAGAGGCAAAGACGGTCCTCAAGGCGGCTATGTGCGCCGCCAAGGACTCGGCGCGGGCCGAGATGCTGGAGGGCCTCGACAGGGATCCATTTGGGAGGCCATATAAGGCGGCGCGGAACCAACTGCGCCCCTTTGGTCCCCCAGTCACGGAGACCCTGGAGCCGGCGTTGCTGGATGGGGTGGTTCGGTCACTGTTTCCGCGCAGGACCGACTTCACCCCACCAACAATGAATCCCCCACTGGGGGGGGTGGTGGCTTCGCCGGAGGAGGAGGTCCCTCCAGTATCGGTGGAGGAACTTCGCGCGGGGGTTCTGTCCCTCCGCGCGAAGAAGACGGCCCCTGGGCCAGATGGCGTCCCCGCACGGGTGGTTGCCATCGCGGCGTCCCTCATGGAGGATAGGTTTCGGGACCTCTTCAGCGCGTGTCTGACGGCTGGGAGGTTCCCGAAACAGTGGAAGGAGGGGCAGCTTTGCCTGCTCCGGAAGGAGGGACGCCCGGTGGATTCCCCCTCGGCATACCGGCCCATCGTTCTGCTCGATGAGGTCGGTAAATTGTTCGAGGGGATCATTGCCACCCGGCTAAATAGCCAGTTGCGGGAGGTAGGGCCTGACCTGTCGGACGCCCAATTCGGTTTTCGCCGAGGGCGTTCGACGGTCGACGCGTTGGCCCTACTCAGGGGCCACGTAAAGGAGGCGGTCGAGTCGGGGAGCGGAGTGTTGGCGGTGTCGTTCGACATCGCCAACGCCTTCAACTCCGTGCCCCACTCGACCATATTGGAGGCACTCCGGTACCACGGAGTGCCTCCATATCTGCGGGCGATCCTGGCCAGCTACCTGGAGGACAGAGAGGTCCTCCTGGTGGACAAGACGGCCAGGATCAGGCGCTACGGAGCGGAGTGCGGTGTTCCACAGGGGTCGGTGCTAGGGCCCCCCTTGTGGAACATCGCATTCGACTGGCTCCTGCGGGGCACCCTCCTCCAGGGCACGAGTGTCATCTGCTACGCGGATGACACTCTCCTCGTTGCCCGGGGGAGGGACTTTGGGGAGGCGGCCTGTTTGGCCTCGGCTGGCGGATCCTTGGTGGCAGGTAGGATCCGCCAGCTTGGATTGAGGGTAGCGCTGAACAAGACCGAGGCCGTGTTCTTTCACGGGCCTCGGCAGCGCTGCCCTCCGAACGCCCACATCGTCGTGGAGGGCGTCCGGATAGGGGTCGGGGCCCAGATGAAGTATCTGGGCCTCGTGCTAGACAGCAGGTGGCGCTTCGGCCCGCACTTCAGCGGGCTGTCGACGCGCCTGCTGAAAGCCGCGGACGCCCTCTCATGGCTCCTCCCAAACTTGGGAGGGCCGAAGGATCGATGCCGGCGCCTCTATGCCGGCATCCTAAAGAGTATGGCCCTCTACGGGGCGCCCATCTGGGCGGACTCCCTCCACAGGAGGGAGAATGCGACCGCCATCCGCAGGCCCCAAAGGGCCATTGCACTGCGGGTGGCGAGGGCCTACCGCTCGGTGGGTTTCTCGGCGGCGTGCGCTCTGGCGGGCACCCCTCCCTGGGAGTTGGAGGCATGGGTGCTCGCCAGAGTGTACGAGTGGACGGCGCGGCGGAAGGCGCTCGGGGAGCGCCCCGCCGCGGAAGAGCGGGAGGCGGTGCGGCGGGAGGCGAGGGACGCTATCGTCCTCCATTGGACGGAGGACCTCGCCACCGCCGCCTTTGGACGCCGGACGTTGGACGCGCTCGGTCCAGTCTTGCAGGACTGGCTCGAGCGTCCCCACGGTTTCCTCTCATTCCGTTTGGTGCAGGTGTTGTCCGGACATGGTTGTTTCGGAACGCACCTGCACCGGATCCGGAGGGAGGAAACCCCGGCGTGCCACGACTGCGGCGCGGCAGAGGACACGGCGCAGCACACCCTCGAGGTGTGCCCAGCCTGGGCTGAGCTGCGCCGTGCCCTGAGTTTTGTGATTGGGCAGGACCTCTCACTTCCCAGTGTGGTCAACTCCATGCTGGGGAGTGAGGAGGCCTGGGCGGCGGTTGCCTCCTTTTGCGAGGTCGTGATTTCGCAAAAGGAGGCGGCGGAGCGTGCGCGGGAGGATGACCCTCTCGCGCCGCCGCTCCGCAGGCGAAGAAGGGGTGGGAGAAGGCGGTTGTACGATCGTCTCCTCCCACCACCTGGTGGTGACTAGCGGGCGACAGGCGCGGGGGCGCCTCTCGTCTGCATTGCACGAGTCACCACCCTCGTCGGGCGGGAATGGCCGAGCACGTGGTCATTCCCGGGCCCCTCCGCTAAGGGAGGGGCGTGAAGGCCCCGCTGTAAAGGCGGGCGGTCGTCGGCGGAGGACTGGGCGTAAAGGCTGTGCCAGTTTCCCAGTCCTCCTCCAAACAGACGATGCGGGAGTGCCGCTGGGTTATTTTAGTGGGTATACCGGAACATTCCGGGGAGTCCCACATAGCCCGTCCCCATTCCCCCAAGGGGCGGGTATGCGTAATGCATTTTTTCCCAGCGAGATCAAAAAAAAAAAAAAAAAAAAAAAAGGTTAGGTTAGGTTAGGTTAGGGAGGGATCTCACCGAGGAGGCGGTCTCCCGGGGCGGCGTGTTGCTTGCGGTGTCATTGGACATCCGCAACGCATTCAACACGCTGCCCTGGGAAACGATCAAGGCGGCGCTGCGGTTTCACGGCGTGCCGCAGTACCTCCAGCGGGTCATCGCCGACTACTTTGCCGGCAGAGCCGTCGTTTTCCCGACGAGGGCCGGCGAGGGGAGAAGGGATGTGTCGTGCGGTGTTCCGCAGGGGTCTGTTCTGGGCCCTCCCCTGTGGAACATCGGCTACGACTGGGTGCTGCGCGGGGCCACTTTGCGGGGGGTCAGCGTCATCTGTTACGCCGATGACACCCTCGTGCTGGCCCGCGGCGGCACCTACAGAGAGGCATCCCTGCTCGCCACGGCGGGTGTGGCCCAGGTAGTGGGGAGGATCCGTGCCCTGGGGCTCGAGGTGGCCCTGGAAAAGTCAGAGGCCCTCCTGTTTCACGGGCCCCGACAGAGGCCGCCGCCGGGGGCCTCCATTGTTGTGGGAGGAACTTCCATCGCCGTCGGTACTTCGATGAAGTACCTGGGGCTCGTACTCGACGGCCGATGGAAGTTCGAGGAGCACTTCCGGCGGTTGGCCCCAAAGTTGTTGGCCACCGCTGGGGCATTGGGGCGGATCCTCCCAAATGTCGGGGGGCCGGGTGGAGTTTGCCGACGCCTGTACGCGGGTGTGGTGCGCTCCATGGCGCTCTACGGGGCGCCAATATGGGTAGGAGCCATGAGCGGCCCGAATCTGGCTGCGCTGCGACGACCGCAGCGCGCCATGGCGCTCAGGGTGGCCCGGGCGTACCGCACCGTGTCGTGCGTCGGCGCGTGTGTACTCGCCGGTACGCCGCCGTGGGACCTCGATGCAGAGGTACTCGCCGCGGCGTACTGGCGAACAAAAGAGGCGATTGCGGGCGGCGGCCGCCCCCCACATCCGCGGGAGATTCGTCGCTGGCGAGAGGAGTGGCGTGACACTCTCCTGCGGAGGTGGGCGGCGCGCCTAGAAGAAGATCGGGTTGAGAGCCGAGAGGTGGTGACCGCCGTTCGACCCATTCTCCGCGAGTGGCTCGAACGGCGGCACGGGGCTCTCTCCTTCCACCTGACACAGATGATCACCGGGCACGGTTGCTTTGGCAGATACCTGTGCCGGGTGGCAAGAAGGGAGCCCACGGACGTGTGCCACCATTGCGTGGCGGGAGTCGCGGACACGGCGCAACACACGCGCGCGGAGTGCCCTGCTTGGGAGGTCCCTCGCGCCGCCCTGTCCGCGACCGTCGGGGACGACCTGTCGCTGCCGGCCCTCCTCAAGAAGATGGTCGACAGCGACGAGTATTGGCGAGCGGTAGCGACGTTCAGCGTCGAGGTGATGTCACGGAAGGAGGCGGCGGAAAGGGATCGGGAAAACGACGTTGACTCGGCTCCGATGCGTCGCCGTAGACGCGGAAGACGGCGTCTGGCCTTTGCGGGCCGAATGATGCCGTAACGCCGGGGACCGTGGGCGGTGGATCGGGGGACCTGCGGCAGAGGGCCCCTCCTCCTCCTCCGGCCTTGAGGATATCATCCGCAAGGTTGTGATGGAGGAGAGGGCCTTCACGAGGGCCTGCCTAGCAGGCATAGAGGACCGGCTCCTGCCGGAGAAAAGCCTCCGACCACCGCTTGCGGCGGACAAGAGGCGAAGTGAGCCGGGGCCGACCTCACAGAGGTCAGAAGAGGACCCTCTCCTGCCTGCCACCACCCCTACCAACCAGCAGGGCTGGACGAAGGTGGTCGGCAAGGGCAAGGGCAAGGGTAAGAAGACGGCAGCTGTCGTCCCTGCCGTACCCGCCACCACCCCTCCCAGCCAGTCGCAGTCGACTGGCAAGGGAAAGGGGAAGGGAAAGGGGAAAACCTCCACCCCAGCCGTCTCCGCCACCACCCCTCCCAGTCAGTCACAGGCCACTGACAAGGGACAGGGAAAGGGGAAGAGCTCACCCCCAGCCGGCAAGAGGAACCTAGTTCCTCCCAAGACCGCAGCCGTCGTGGTGACGCTCAC
The DNA here is from genome assembly GCA_949775005.1 of Orthosia gothica. Taxonomy (NCBI): domain Eukaryota; kingdom Metazoa; phylum Arthropoda; class Insecta; order Lepidoptera; family Noctuidae; genus Orthosia; species Orthosia gothica. Next base: position 48,545 of record CATKRY010000096.1, read on the forward strand.
CGCGGAGGCTGTGGAGCGGGGGGAGACATACGCGTCCGTGATGATGCGGGCGCGTGCCAACGCCGATCCAACAAAACTCGGGATCGGCAAGGTCTCCTGTCGCCGGACACAGGCTGGGGCTCGGCTCTTTGAGTTCCCGGGGGCCGAGGGTGCCAAAAATGCGGACCTCTTCGCAGCGAAGCTGCAGGAGGTCATCGCAGATGCGGCCAAGGTGGCCAGGCCGGTGAAGACCGCGGCCATCGAGGTGACCGACTTGGACGACTCGGTCACCAAGGAGGAGGTGGTGGCGGCGGTCGCAGCTGTAGGAGGCTGTGGCGTCGCAGCGGTACGAGCCCGGGACATAAGGTCCGGCCGCGGCGGCATGGGCACCATCCGCATGGAGTGCCCAGTCGCCGCTGCCAAAGCCGTCCTTGATAAAGGACGGCTCAACGTGGGCTTCAGCTCGGGTGCGGTCCGGGCACTTGTGGCGCAGCCCTTGCGGTGCTACAAGTGCTTCGGAGTCGGGCACACCCGGCCCCTCTGTCCGTCCACCGTGGATCGGACAGAGAGCTGCTACCGTTGCGGCAAGGAGGGCCACAAGTCCGCCTCGTGCGAGGCCGCCAAGCCGCACTGCGCCGTCTGTGCAGCCGTTGGCCGCCCGGCAGGGCACGTGATGCAGGGGAGGATGTGCAATCCTCCCCCCAAGAAGGGAAGAGCACAGGCGCCGAGAAGGCCTGCCGCTACCTCCGCCGTGGCGGAAGATGGCCTTCCGGCTGCTGCCGGCCTGGCTGAGGAAGAGGGGGGTGCGATGTCCGATTAATGCCAGTCGAACATCGCATCCTCCAGGCGAACACCAACCACTGCAGAGCGGCTCAGGATCTGCTGATCCAGACCGTGGCTGAGTGGTTGGTGGACGTGGCGGTGGTTGCCGAGCCTTACTCGGTCCCCAGTACCTGGCTGGGCGACCGAGACGGCTTGGTGGCGTTGGTGGCGCGGTCCTCCACGGACTCCCCTCCCCTCTCGCTTTTAGAGAGGGGACCGGGATACGTGGCCGCCGCGTGGGGGGGGGATACGGCCCTGGTCGGGGTCTATTTCTCCCCAAACCGCCCTCTAAGGGATTTCGAGGACTTCCTCGAAATCCTAACGGCAGTCGCCGGGAGGGCGGCACCACGCCAGGTCGCCATATTGGGCGACCTGAACGCCAAGTCGGAGGCTTGGGGCAACCCGGCTGCCTCCTGCAACGTCCGGGGACGCGCCGTCGAATTTTGGGCGGCCTCGTGCGGCGTTTCCCTCCTCAACAGGGGGGCGGTCCACACGTGTGTGCGGCAACGGGGAGGATCGGTGGTAGACGTCTCGTTTGCCACCCCTGCCCTGGCCGCCCGCGTTGTGAACTGGCGGGTGGAGACGGTGGAGACTTTGTCGGACCACCGGTACGTGCGGTTCGACATCTCCACCGGCCCCCGGGAGGGGACGGGCCGCGCTGGCCAATCTCCCTTCCCGCGATGGGCTCTCACCCGCCTGGACCGGGAGGCAGCCAAGGAGGCAGCCTTTCTCCAGGACTGGCTCTCACCCCCTGTAGAGCCGGTCCTGGACGTGGACCGCGTGGCGGTCCAGCTCAGGGCGTCCCTGACCGAGGTGTGCAACGCCAGCATGCCTCGGTCACGCCGGCCGGCTCCCCGTCGCGCCGTTTACTGGTGGTCGGAGGAGCTGGCAGGGCTACGGGCCACCTGCGTGGCGGCCAGGAGGGCCTACACGCGGAGTCGGCGGCGCACTACCCGGTCTCAGGCCGGGGAGGACCGCCTCTACGCCTCTTATCTAGAGGCAAAGACGGTCCTCAAGGCGGCTATGTGCGCCGCCAAGGACTCGGCGCGGGCCGAGATGCTGGAGGGCCTCGACAGGGATCCATTTGGGAGGCCATATAAGGCGGCGCGGAACCAACTGCGCCCCTTTGGTCCCCCCATTACGGAGACCCTGGAGCCGGCGTTGCTGGATGGGGTGGCTCGGTCCAGTCCTGCAGGGCTGGCTCGAGCGGCCACACGGTTTCCTCTCGTTCCGTTTGGTGCAGGTGTTGTCCGGACATGGTTGTTTCGGAACGCACCTGCACCGGATCCGGAGGGAGGAAACCCCGGCGTGCCACGACTGTGGCGCGGCGGAGGACACGGCGCAGCACACCCTGGAGGTGTGCCCGGCCTGGGCCGAGCTGCGCCGTGAACTCATTGGAGTAGTCGGGCAGGACCTCTCGCTTCCCGGCGTGGTCAACTCCATGCTGGGGAGCGAGGAGGCCTGGGCGGCGGTTGCCTCCTTTTGCGAGGATGTCATGTCGCAAAAGGAGGCGGCGGAGCGGGCGCGGGAGGACGATCCTCTCGCTGCGCCGCTCCGCAGGCGAAGAAGGGGTGGGAGAAGGCGGTTATACGACCGTCTCCTCCCACCTCCTGGTGGTGACTAGCGGGCGACAGGCGCGGGGGCGCCTCTCGTCTGCATTGCACAGTCACCACCCTCGTCAGACGGGAATGGCCGAGCACTCACGGTCATTCCCGGGCCCCTCCGCTCGGAGGGGCGTGCGGGGCCTGCCGTTAAGGCGGGCAATCGTCGGCGGAGGACTGGACGTAAAGGCTGTGCCAGTTTCCCAGTCCTCCGTCATTCGGACGAAGCGGGAGTGCCGCTGGGTTATTTTAGTGGGTATACCGGGCTTGCCCGGGGAGTCCCACATAACCCGCCCATTCCCCCAATGGGCTGGTATGCGTAATGCATTTTTTCCCAGCGTGATCAAAAAAAAAAAAAAAAAAAAAAAAAAAAAAAAAAAAAAAAAAAAAAAAAAAAAAAAGGTTAGGTTAGGTTAGGTTAGGTTAGGTTCTGGTCCTCTCGCTTCCCGGTGTGGTAAATCCATGCTGGGGAGCGGGAAGGCCTGCGTGGCGGTTGCCTCCTTTTGCGAGGACGCCATGTCGCAAAAGGAGGCAGCGGTGGGGGTGGGAGAGGGCGGTTGCACGATCGCCTGCGCCCACCCCCTGGTGGTGATTAGCGGGCGGCAGGTGCGGGGGCGCCTGTCGTCTGCATTGCACAATCACCACCCTCGTCGGGCGGGAATGGCCGATCACTCACGGTCATTCCCGGGCCCCTTCACTGAGGGAGGGGCGTGCGGGGCCCGCCATTGTGGTGGGCAGTCGTCGGCGGAGGGCTGGACGTAAAGGCTGTGCCGGTTTCTCAGTCCTCCTCCACACAGACGATGCGGGAGTGCGCTGGTTTATTTTAGTGGGTATACCGGGCTTGCCCGGGGAGTCCCACATAGCCCGTCCATTCCCCCGATGGGCGGGTATGCGTAATGCATTTTTTTCCAGCGTTATCAAAAAAAAAAAAAAAAAAAAAAAAAAAAAAAAAAGGTTAGGTTAGGTTAGGTTAGGTTAGGTTAGGTTAGGTTGGGGGACCCCCCACAGCGCATACTTCCTCGTAGTGTCCCCTGGTAACGTCCCAGTTCTGACCACCGTAACGGAGTGGCAGACTGGGTACGGCTAAAGTGCGCTGTGCATTCGTAGCTATCATTTTATTATTTTGCGGTTTAAGTTACGATTCCTGCGGAGGCAATGCCTACCCCTGCGCGGGACGCCCGCGGGCATTTTAAAAAACAACCTAAAGGCCCTTCTAAGGGCCAACCCAAAGGCCCTTCTCAGGGCCAACCCAAAGGCCCTTCTCAGGGCCAACCAAAAGGCCCTTATCAGGGCCACCGTGACGCTTCAGCGTCAGTTGAAGAAGGTAGGACCTTCTATGAAGGAAGGCCGGAAGAGTCTGACTCCGACAACGAGTCCGTTGTGTCGGTAGCCAGCTCTATGGAGGTTGGGGAAGGCTCTCGTTCGCAGTCGCGGAAGCGGGCCTTCCTTAAGGAAGGAGGATCCGATGGCTCCTCGGGTTCGGCGAAGGAGAAGAAGAGGAAGGCGAAGGCCAAAAAGGCGGACACCCACGACTTTGGCCTGGCAGACGCCCAACTTCAGCTGGACGTGTCTCGGCGGGTGCAGCTCGAGCAGGAGTTGGAGGAGCGAGTCGCTGCGAAGGAGAAGCGGGCGCGTGATTCTCGGGCCAGCTCTGGGTACGGCGCGTCCCGAGTTGTCTACACGGACCACTCCCTAGCCGAGCTGGAGCGAATGGCTCAAGAGGATGAGGAGGAGATCGTGGAGGTCGCCTGCAAGTCTTCGCATCTGAAGGGGACCATACAAAAGGCCCTCAAATGCCGGGCCGTGAGCATGCGGGGCATTGTTGCGGAGCTGGTGCAGAGGCAGGCGACCGACGAGACGCGGCAACTGCAGGCGAGAGTCGATCGCCTGCAGGCGGAGGTAAGCCAGCTCCACCAGAAGCTGGCTGATGCTACGGCACGGCCAAGTCAGGCCGAGCCGAGACCGCTGGCAGAGGGCCCCTCCGCCTCCAACCTCGAGGATATCATCCGAAAGGTTGTGCTGGAGGAGAGGGCCTTCACGAGGGCCTGCATAGCGGGCATAGAGGACAGGCTGCTGCCGGAGAAGAGCTACCGGCTGCCACTTGCCGCAGACAAGCGGCCTGGCAAGCCGGGGCCGACCATCCAGAGGGAGGAGGACCCTCTTCTGCCTGCCACCACCCCGACCAATCAGCAGGAGTGGACGAGGGTCGTCAAGGGGAAGGGGAAAGGCAAAAAGACGGCAGCAGTCGTCCCTGCCGTCCCAGCCACCACCACCCCTCCCAGCCAGTCGCAGACGACCGGTAAAGGGAAGGGGAAGGGGAGGGGGAAAGGGCCGACCGCCAAGGCCGCCAGCGCTGCTCCCACAGCCAAAACCGCCGGCACCAGGAGGAACCTCGTTCCTCCTAAGACCGCAGCCGTCGTGGTGACGCTCACCGCGGAGGCTGCGGAACGTGGAGAGACGTACGCGTCCATATTATTGCGGGCGCGTGCCAACGCCGATCCCACCCAGCTGGGGATCGGCAAGGTCTCTTGCCGGCGGACCCAAGCCGGGGCTCGTTTGTTCGAGTTTCCGGGGGCAGAGGGCAGTGCCAATGCGGACCTCTTCGCAGCGAAGCTCCAGGAGGTCATCGCAGATGCGGCCAAGGTGGCCAGGCCGGTGAAGACCGCGGCCATCGAGGTGACCGACTTGGATGACTCGGTCACCAAGGAGGAGGTGGTGGCGGCGGTCGCAGCCGTAGGGGGCTGTGGTGTCGCAGCGGTAAGAGCCCGGGACATCAGGTCCGGCCGCGGCGGCATGGGCACCATCCGCATGGAGTGCCCAGTCGCCGCTGCCAAAGCCGTCCTTGATAAAGGACGGCTCAACGTGGGCTTCAGCTCGGGTGCGGTCCGGGCACTTGTGGCACAGCCCTTGCGGTGCTACAAGTGCTTCGGAGTCGGGCACACCCGGCCCCTCTGTCCGTCCACCGTGGACCGGACAGAGAGCTGTTACCGTTGCGGCAAGGAGGGCCACAAGTCCGCCTCGTGCGAGGCCGCCAAGCCGCACTGCGCCGTCTGTGCAGCCGTTGGCCGCCCGGCAGGGCATGTGATGCAGGGGAGGATGTGCAATCCTCCCCCCAAGAAGGGAATAGCACAGGCGCCGAGAAGGCCTGCCGCTACCTCCGCCGTGGCGGAAGATGGCCTTCCGGCTGCTGCCGGCCTGGCTGAGGAGGAGGGGGGTGCGATGTCCGATTAATGCCAGTCGAACATCGCATCCTCCAGGCGAACACCAACCACTGCGGAGCGGCTCAGGATCTGCTGATCCAGACCGTGGCTGAGTGGTTGGTGGACGTGGCGGTGGTTGCCGAGCCTTACTCGGTCCCCAGTACCTGGCTGGGCGACCGGGACGGCTTGGTGGCGTTGGTGGCGCGGTCCTCCACGGACTCCCCTCCCCTCTCGCTTTTAGAGAGGGGACCGGGATACGTGGCCGCCGCGTGGGGGGGGGATACGGCCCTGGTCGGGGTCTATTTCTCCCCAAACCGCCCTCTAAGGGATTTCGAGGACTTCCTCGAAGTCCTTACGGCAGTCGCCGGGAGGGCGGCACCACGCCAGGTCGCCATATTGGGCGACCTCAACGCCAAGTCGGTGGCTTGGGGCAACCCGGCTGCCTCCTGCAACGTCCGGGGACGCGCCGTCGAATTTTGGGCGGCCTCGTGCGGCGTGTCCCTCCTCAACAGGGGGGCGGTCCACACGTGTGTGCGGCAACGGGGAGGATCGGTGGTAGACGTCTCGTTTGCCACCCCTGCCCTGGCCGCCCGCGTTGTGAACTGGCGGGTGGAGACGGTGGAGACTTTGTCGGACCACCGATACGTGCGGTTCGACATCTCCACCGGCCCCCGGGGGGGGACTGGCCACGCTGGCCAATCACCCTTCCCGCGGTGGGCTCTCACCCGCCTGGACCGGGAGGCAGCCAAGGAGGCAGCCTTTCTCCAGGACTGGCTCTCACCCCCTGTCGAGCCGGTCCTGGACGTGGACCGCGTGGCGGTCCAGCTCAGGGCGTCCCTGACCGAGGTGTGCAACGCCAGCATGCCTCGGTCGCGCCGCCCGCCTCCCCGTCGCGCCGTTTATTGGTGGTCGGAGGAGCTGGCAGGGCTCCGGGCCGCCTGCGTGGCGGCCAGGAGGGCCTACACGCGGAGTCGGCGGCGCACTACCCGGTCTCAGGCCGGGGAGGACCGCCTCTACGCCTCTTACCTAGAGGCAAAGACGGTCCTCAAGGCGGCTATGTGCGCCGCCAAGGACTCGGCGAGGGCCGAGATGCTGGAGGGCCTCGACAGGGATCCGTTTGGGAGGCCATATAAGGCGGCGCGGAACCAACTGCGCCCCTTTGGTCCCCCAGTCACGGAGACCCTGGAACCGGCGTTGCTGGATGGGGTGGTTCGGTCACTGTTTCCGCGCAGGACCGACTTCACCCCACCAACGATGAACCCCCCACTGGGGGGGGTGGTAGCTTCGCCGGAGGAGGTCCCTCCAGTATCAGCGGAGGAACTTCGCGCGGGGGTTCTGTCCCTCCGCGCGAAGAAGACGGCCCCTGGGCCAGATGGCGTCCCCGCACGGGTGGTTGCCATCGCGGCGTCCCTCATGGAGGATAGGTTTCGGGACCTCTTCAGCGCGTGTCTGACGGCTGGGAGGTTCCCGAAACTGTGGAAGGAGGGGCAGTTGTGCCTCCTCCGGAAGGAGGGACGCCCGGTGGACTCCCCCTCGGCATACCGGCCCATCGTTCTGCTCGATGAGGTCGGTAAATTGTTCGAGGGGATCATCGCCACCCGGCTAAATAGCCAGTTGCGGGAGGTAGGGCCTGACCTGTCGGACGCCCAGTTCGGTTTTCGACGTGGGCGTTCGACGGTCGACGCGTTGGCCCTACTCAGGGGCCATGTGCAGGAGGCGGTTGAGTCGGGGGGCGGAGTGTTGGCGGTGTCGTTCGACATCGCCAACGCCTTCAACTCCGTGCCCCACTCGACCATATTGGAGGCACTCCGGTACCACGGAGTGCCTCCATATCTGCGGGCGATCCTGGCCAGCTACCTGGAGGACAGAGAGGTCCTCCTGGTGGACAAGACGGCCAGGATCAGGCGCTACGACGCGGAGTGCGGTGTTCCACAAGGGTCGGTGCTAGGGCCCCCCTTGTGGAACATCGCATTCGACTGGCTCCTGCGGGGCACCCTCCTCCAGGGCACGAGTGTCATCTGTTACGCGGATGACACTCTCCTCGTTGCCCGGGGGAGGGACTTTGGGGAGGCGGCCTGTTTGGCCTCGGCTGGCGGATCCTTGGTGGCAGGTAGGATCCGCCAGCTTGGATTGAGGGTAGCGCTGAACAAAACCGAGGCCGTGTTCTTTCACGGGCCTCGGCAGCGCTGCCCTCCGAACGCCCACATTGTCGTGGAGGGCGTCCGGATAGGGGTCGGGGCCCAGATGAAGTATCTGGGCCTCGTGCTAGACAGCAGGTGGCGCTTCGGCCCACATTTCAGCGGGCTGTCAACGCGCCTGCTGAAAGCCGCGGACGCCCTCTCATGGCTCCTCCCCAACTTGGGAGGGCCGAAGGATCGATGCCGGCGCCTCTATGCCGGCATCCTTAAGAGCATGGCGCTCTATGGAGCACCCATCTGGGCGGACTCCCTCCACAGGAGGGAGAACGCGACCGCCATCCGCAGGCCCCAAAGAGCCATTGCACTGCGGGTGGCGAGGGCCTACCGCTCGGTGGGTCTCTCGGCGGCATGCGCTCTGGCGGGCACCCCTCCCTGGGAGTTGGAGGCATGGGTGCTCGCCAGAGTTTACGAATGGACGGCGCGGCGGAAGGCGCTCGGGGAGCGCCCCGCCGCGGAAGAGAGGGAGGCAGTGCGGCGGGAGGCGAGGGACGCCATCGTCCTCCATTGGACGGAGGACCTCGCCACCGCCGCCTTTGGACGCCGGACGCTGGACGCGCTCGGTCCAGTCTTGCTAGACTGGCTCGAGCGGCCACATGGTTTCCTCTCGTTCCGTTTGGTGCAGGTGTTGTCCGGACATGGTTGTTTCGGAACGCACCTGCACCGGATCCGGAGGGAGGAAACCCCGGCCTGCCACGACTGCGGCGCGGCAGAGGACACGGCGCAGCACACCCTCGAGGTGTGCCCAGCCTGGGCTGAACTGCGCCGTGCCCTGATTCAAATGATCGGACAGGACCTCTCACTTCCCGGCGTGGTCAACTCCATGCTGGGGAGTGAGGAGGCCTGGGCTGCGGTTGCCTCCTTTTGCGAGGTCGTGATGTCGCAAAAGGAGGCGGCGGAGCGTGCGCGGGAGGACGATCCTCTCGCGCCACCGCTCCGCAGGCGGAGAAGGGGTGGGAGAAGGCGGTTGTTCAATCGTCTCCTCCCACCTCCTGGTGGTGACTAGCGGGCGACGGGCGCGGGGGCGCCCTAGCTCGCATTGCACTAGTCACCACCCTCGTCGGGCGGGAATGGCCGAGCACTCGCTGTCGTTCCCGGGCCCCTCCACTAAGGGAGGGGCGTGAAGGCCCCGCTGTAAAGGCGGGCGGTCGTCGGCGGAGGACTGGGCGTAAAGGCTGTGCCAGTTTCCCAGTCCTCCTCCAAACAGACGATGCGGGAGTGCCGCTGGGTTATTTTAGTGGGTATACCGGAACTTGCCGGGGAGTCCCACATAGCCCGTCCCCATTCCCCCAATGGGCGGGTATGCGTAATGCATTTTTTCCCAGCGTGATCAAAAAAAAAAAAAAAAAAAAAAAAAAAAAAGGTTAGGTTAGGTTGGGGTGCGGGTCAGGTTGGGGTGCGGGTCAGGTAACCTCCACGTTGGCCTAGTTGGTTGCTGGTCTCTTTCGGATACGTCCGGGGAGAAGAGCAACCCGCTGGGCTGGTGCACTCTGGGTACCGTCAATAACTTCCCATTCGTGGGTTCTTGTTGGCGGTGGCGAATACCTGACGGGGGGGGGAGGGGGGGGACTCGTCGCTCTGGGTGTTCCCCTGATTAGCAGGGGACACTCCAGACGCGACACAGGGGTAGGCTGGGTAGGTAGCGGTAGGTCAGCGGTGGGGCTCACTTCCTGGCCTCTGGGCGGGCCGCCTTCTCCTGCGGGGGGGAACGCCCGGGGCACCCCAGCTCTGCACCCTGCACTGCCCGGCTCTGCAGTGACCGGCTCTGCCCGCTCTGCACCTGGCTTTGCACTCGGCGCTCGTGCGGTTTGAGCTCCCCGAGTGCACTGACCAGCTCTGCACCCTGCTTTGCCCGGCTCTGCATCCGGGCTTTGCCCGCTCTGCACCTGGCTCTGCAGCCCGGAATCTCTCCTGCGGGTGGGGGTGACCGCGGCTCGGGGGCGGGAAGTGGGCCCACGAGGAGGTAGTGACTTGTCGTTGCCGACCCTCCTTTGACGTGGGATGGTCGGCAGGGACAAGTCAATGGTGGGAGGAGGCGGCGGAGCGTCGGTCTCGACACTTCGCCGCACACGCGGGGGGCGGCGTCTGGCCTTCGCGGATTCTGGCCAGATGCCGCATAGGAGGGGACCGTTAAGGTCAAGTGCGGTGAGGGGCACGGCGCGGCACACCGTCTAGGTGTGCCCAGCGGGGGCGTAGCTGCGCCGTGCCCTGAGGAGGAGGTTGTGTGGCAGGTCCTCTCGCTTCCCGGTGTGGTAAATCCATGCTGTGGAGCGGGGAGGCCTGGCCGGCGGTTGCCTCCTTTTGCGAGGACGCCATGTCGCAAAAGGAGGCAGCGGTGGGGGTGGGAGAGGGCGGTTGTACGATCGCCTGCGCCCACCCCCTGGTGGTGATTAGCGGGCGGCAGGTGCGGGGGCGCCTGTCGTCTGCATTGCACAATCACCACCCTCGTCGGGCGGGAATGGCCGATCACTCACGGTCATTCCCGGGCCCCTCCACTGAGGGAGGGGCGTGCGGGGCCCGCCATTATGGTGGGCAGTCGTCGGCGGAGGACTGGGCGTAAAGGCTGTGCCGGTTTCCCAGTCCTCCTCCACACAGACGATGCGGGAGTGCGCTGGTTTATTTTAGTGGGTATACCGGGCTTGCCCGGGGAGTCCCACATAGCCCGTCCATTCCCCCGATGGGCGGGTATGCGTAATGCATTTTTTTCCAGCGTTATCAAAAAAAAAAAAAAAAAAAAAAAAAAAAAAAAAAAAAAAGGTTAGGTTAGGTTTCCTGCGGGGCACCCTCCTCCAGGGCACGAGTGTCATCTGCTACGCGGATGACACTCTCCTCGTTGCCCGGGGGAGGGACTTTGGGGAGGCGGCCTGTTTGGCCTCGGCTGGCGGATCCTTGGTGGCAGGTAGGATCCGCCAGCTTGGATTGAGGGTAGCGCTGAACAAGACCGAGGCCGTGTTCTTTCACGGGCCTCGGCAGCGCTGCCCTCCGAACGCCCACATCGTCGTGGAGGGCGTCCGGATAGGGGTCGGGGCCCAGATGAAGTATCTGGGCCTCGTGCTAGACAGCAGGTGGCGCTTCGGCCCGCACTTCAGCGGGCTGTCGACGCGCCTGCTGAAAGCCGCGGACGCCCTCTCATGGCTCCTCCCAAACTTGGGAGGGCCGAAGGATAGATGCCGGCGCCTCTATGCCGGCATCCTGCGGAGTATGGCCCTCTACGGGGCGCCCATCTGGGCGGACTCCCTCAACAGGAGGGAGAACGCGACCGCCATCCGCAGGCCCCAAAGGGCCATTGCACTGCGGGTGGCGAGAGCCTACCGCTCAGTGGGCTTCTCGGCGGCGTGCGCTCTGGCGGGCACCCCTCCCTGGGAGTTGGAGGCATGGGTACTCGCCAGAGTGTACGATTGGACGGCGCGGCGGAAGGCGCTCGGGGAGCGCCCCGCCGCGGAAGAGCGGGAGGCGGTGCGGCGGGAGGCGAGGGACGCTATCGTCCTCCATTGGACGGAGGACCTCGCCACCGCCGCCTTTGGACGCCGGACGCTGGACGCGCTCGGTCCAGTCTTGCAAGGCTGGCTCGAGCGGCCACATGGTTTCCTCTCGTTCCGTTTGGTGCAGGTGTTGTCCGGACATGGTTGTTTCGGAACGCACCTGCACCGGATCCGGAGGGAGGAAACCCCGGCGTGCCACGACTGCGGCGCGGCAGAGGACACGGCGCAGCACACCCTCGAGGTGTGCCCAGCCTGGGCAGAGCTGCGCCGTGCCCTGATAGAAGTGGTCGGGCAGGACCTCTCACTTCCCAGTGTGGTCAACTCCATGCTGGGGAGTGAGGAGGCCTGGGCGGCGGTTGCCTCCTTTTGCGAGGTCGTGATTTCGCAAAAGGAGGCGGCGGAGCGTGCGCGGGAGGACGATCCTCTCGCGTCGCCGCTCCGCAGGCGAAGAAGGGGTGGGAGAAGGCGGTTGTACGATCGTCTCCTCCCACCACCTGGTGGTGACTAGCGGGCGACAGGCGCGGGGGCGCCTCTCGTCTGCATTGCACTAGTCACCACCCCGTCGGGCGGGAATGGCCGAGCACGTGGTCATTCCCGAGCCCCTCCACTAAGGGAGGGGCGTGAAGGCCCCGCTGTAAAGGCGGGCGGTCGTCGGCGGAGGACTGGGCGTAAAGGCTGTGCCAGTTTCCCAGTCCTCCTCCAAACAGACGATGCGGGAGTGCCGCTGGGTTATTTTAGTGGGTATACCGGGCTTGTCTTGCCCGGGGAGTCCCACATAGCCCGTCCCCATTCCCCCAATGGGCGGGTATGCGTAATGCATTTTTTCCCAGCGTGATCAAAAAAAAAAAAAAAAAAAAAAAAAAAAAAAAGGTTAGGTTAGGTTAGGTTGGGGGACCCCCCACAGCGCATACTTCCTCGTAGTGTCCCCTGGTAACGTCCCAGTTCTGACCACCGTAACGGAGTGGCAGACTGGGTACGGCTAAAGTGCGCTGTGCATTCGTAGCTATCATTTTGTTTTTATTGCGGTTATTGCTACGATCCCTGCGGAGGCAATGCCTACCCATGCGCGAGACGCCCGCGGGCATTTTATTAAGAAAAAAGGCCCTTCTAAGGGCCAACCCAAAGGCCCTTCTCAGGGCCAACCAAAAGGCCCTTCTCAGGGCCACCGTGACGCTTCAGCGTCAGCCGAAGAAGGACGGACCTTCTATGGTGGAAGGCCGGAAGAGGCGGACTCAGATAACGAGTCCGTTGCATCGAAAGCCAGCTCGATGGAGGTCGGGGAAGGCTCTCGATCGCAGTCGCGGAAGCGGGCCTTCCTTAAGGAAGGATCCGATGGCCCCTCGGGTTCGGCGAAGGCCAAAAAGGCGGATACCCACGACGTGGGCCTGGCAGACGCCCAATTTCAGTTGGACGTGTCTCGGCGGACGCAGCTCGAGCAGGAGTTGGAGGAGCGGGTGGCTGCGAAGGAGAAACGGGCGCGCGTTTCTCGGGCCAGCTCCGGGTACGGTGCGTCCCGCGTTGTTTACGCGGACCATTCCCTGGCCGAGCTGGAGCGGATGGCGGCGGAGGATGAAGAGGAGATTGTTGAGGTCGCCTGCAAATCATCGCACCTGAAGGGGACCATTCAAAAGGCCCTCAAATGCCGGGCCGTGAGCATGCGGGGCATTGTTGCGGAGCTGGTGCAGAGGCAGGCGACCGACGAGACGCGGCAACTGCAGGCGAGGGTTGATCGCCTGCAGGCGGAGGTCAGCCAGCTCCACCAGAAGCTGGCTGATGCTACGGCACGGCCAAGTCAGGCCGAGCCGAGACCGCTGGCAGAGGGCCCCTCCGCCTCCAACCTCGAGGATATCATCCGAAAGGTTGTGTTGGAGGAGAGGGCCTTCACGAGGGCCTGCATTGCCGGCATAGAGGACAGGCTGCTGCCGGAGAAGAGCTACCGGCTGCCACTTGCCGCAGACAAGCGGCCTGGCAAGCCGGGGCCGACCGCCCAGAGGGAGGAGGACCCTCTTCTGCCTGCCACCACCCCGACCAATCAGCAAGAGTGGACGAGGGTCGTCAAGGGGAAGGGGAAAGGCAAAAAGACGGCAGCAGTCGTCCCTGCCGTCCCAGCCACCACCACCCCTCCCAGCCAGTCGCAGACGACCGGCAAAGGGAAGGGGAAGGGGAGGGGGAAAGGGCCGCCCGCCAAGGCCGCCAGCGCTGCTCCCACAGCCAAAACCGCCGGCACCAGGAGGAACCTCGTTCCTCCTAAGACCGCAGCCGTCGTGGTGACGCTCACCGCGGAGGCTGCGGAACGTGGGGAGACGTACGCGTCCATTTTATTGCGGGCGCGTGCCAACGCCGATCCCACCCAGCTGGGGATCGGCAAAGTCTCTTGCCGGCGGACCCAAGCCGGGGCTCGTTTGTTCGAGTTCCCGGGGGCAGAGGGCAGTGCCAATGCAGACCTCTTCGCAACAAAGTTGCGGGAGGTCATCGCGGACGCGGCCAAGGTGGCCCGGCCCGTGAAGACGGTGACCATGGAGGTGACCGACCTCGACGACACCGTCACCAAGGAGGAGGTGGTGGCGGTGTTGGCAGCAGTAGGGGGCTGTAGTGCCGCGGCGGTGAGAGCCCGGGATATCAGGCCCGGTCGCGGCGGCATGGGCACCATTCGCCTGGAGTGCCCAGTCGCCGCTGCCAAAGCCGTCCTTGACAAAGGACGGCTCCGGGTCGGCTTCAGTTCGGGTGCGGTCCGGGCACTTGAGGCACAGCCCTTACGGTGTTACAGGTGCTTTGGGGTTGGACACACCCGGGCCCTCTGCCCGTCCACGGTAGACCGCACGGAGAGCTGTTACCGCTGCGGCAAGGAGGGCCACAAAGCCACCTCGTGCGAGGCCGCCGCGCCACGGTGCGCTGTGTGTGCCGCCGCTGGCCGCCCGGCAGGGCACATCATGCAGGGGAGGATGTGTAATCCTCCCCCTAAGAAGGGAAAAGCACAGGCGCCGAGAAAGCCTGCCGCTACTGCCGCCGTGGCGGAAGAAGGGCTTTCGGCTGCTGCCGGCCTGGCTGAGGAGGAGGGGGGTGCGATGTCCGATGGATAGACACGAACATCGCATCCTCCAGGCGAACACCAACCACTGCAGGGTGGTTGGTGGACGTGGCGGTTGTCGCCGAGCCTTACTCGGTCCCCAGTACGTGGCTGGGCGACCGGGACGGCTTGGTGGCGTTGGTGGCGCGGTCCTCCACGGACTCTCCTCCCCTCTCGCTTTTAGAGAGGGGACCGGGATACGTGGCCGCCGCGTGGGGGGGGGATACGGCCCTGGTGGGGGTCTATTTCTCCCCAAACCGCCCTCTAAGGGATTTCGAGGACTTCCTCGAAGTCCTTACGGCAGTCGCCGGGAGGGCGGCACCACGCCAGGTCGCCATATTGGGCGACCTCAACGCCAAGTCAGAGGCTTGGGGCAACCCGGCTGCCTCCTGCAACGTCCGGGGACGCGCCGTCGAATTTTGGGCGGCCTCGTGCGGCGTGTCCCTCCTCAATAGGGGGGCGGTCCACAAGTGTGTGCGGCAACAGGGAGGATCGGTGGTAGACGTCTCGTTTGCCACCCCTGCCCTGGCCGCCCGCGTTGTGAACTGGCGGGTGGAGACGGTGGAGACTTTGTCGGACCACCAATACGTGCGGTTCGACATCTCCACCGGCCCCCGGGGGGGGACGGGCCGCGCTGGCCAATCTCCCTTCCCGCGGTGGGCTCTCACCCGCCTGGACCGGGAGGCAGCCAAGGAGGCAGCCTTTCTACAGGACTGGCTCTCACCCCCTGTCGAGCCGGTCCTGGACGTGGACCGCGTGGCGGTCCAGCTCAGGGCGTCCCTGACCGAGGTGTGCAACGCCAGCATGCCTCGGTCACGCCGTCCTCCTCCCCGTCGCGCCGTGTACTGGTGGTCGGAGGAGCTGGCGGGGCTACGGGCCACCTGCGTGGCGGCCAGGAGGGCCTACACGCGGAGTCGGCGGCGCACTACCCGGTCTCAGGCCGGGGAGGACCGCCTCTACGCCTCTTATCTAGAGGCAAAGACGGTCCTCAAGGCGGCTATGTGCGCCGCCAAGGACTCGGCGAGGGCCGAGATGCTGGAGGGCCTCGACAGGGATCCGTTTGGGAGGCCATATAAGGCGGCGCGGAACCAACTGCGCCCCTTTGGTCCCCCAGTCACGGAGACCCTGGAGCCGGCATTGCTGGATGGGGTGGTCCGGTCCCTGTTTCCGCGCAGGACCGAGTTCGCCCCACCAACGATGAACCCCCCACTGGGGGGGGGAGTGGCTTCGCCGGAGGAGGAGGTCCCTCCAGTATCGGCGGAGGAAGTTCGCGCGGGGGTTCTGTCCCTCCGCGCGAAGAAGACGGCCCCTGGACCGGATGGCGTCCCCGCACGGGTGGTGGCCATCACGGCGTCCCTCATGGAGAACAGGTTTCGGGACCTCTTCAGCGCGTGTCTTACGGCTGGGAGGTTCCCGAAACAGTGGAAGGAGGGGCAGCTTTGCCTGCTCCGGAAGGAGGGACGCCCGGTGGATTCCCCCTCGGCATACCGGCCCATCGTTCTGCTCGATGAGGTCGGTAAAATGTTCGAGGGGATCATTGCCACCCGGCTAAATAGCCACTTGCGGGAGGTAGGGCCTGACCTGTCGGACGCCCAATTCGGATTTCGCCGAGGGCGTTCGACGGTCGACGCGTTGGCCCTACTCAGGGGCCACGTGCAGGAGGCGGTCGAGTCGGGGGACGGAGTGTTGGCGGTGTCGTTCGACATTGCCAACGCCTTCAACTCCGTGCCCCACTCGACCATATTGGAGGCACTCCGGTACCACGGAGTGCCTCCATATCTGCGGGCGATCCTGGCCAGCTACCTGGAGGACAGAGAGGTCCTCCTGGTGGACAAGACGGCCAGGATCAGGCGCTACGGTGCGGAGTGCGGTGTTCCACAGGGGTCGGTGCTAGGGCCCCCCTTGTGGAACATCGCATTTGACTGGCTCCTGCGGGGCACCCTCCTCCAGGGCACGAGTGTCATCTGTTACGCGGATGACACTCTCCTCGTTGCCCGGGGGAGGGACTTTGGTCGGGCGGCTTGTTTGGCCTCGGCTGGCGGATCCTTGGTGGCAGGTAGGATCCGCCAGCTTGGATTGAGGGTAGCGCTGAACAAGACCGAGGCCGTGTTCTTTCACGGGCCTCGGCAGCGCTGCCCTCCGAACGCCCACATTGTCGTGGAGGGCGTCCGGATAGGGGTCGGGGCCCAGATGAAGTATCTGGGCCTCGTGCTAGACAGCAGGTGGCGCTTCGGCCCGCATTTCAGCGGGCTGTCGACGCGCCTGCTGAAAGCCGCGGACGCCCTCTCATGGCTCCTCCCAAACTTGGGAGGGCCGAAGGATCGATGCCGGCGCCTCTATGCCGGCATCCTAAAGAGCATGGCGCTCTATGGAGCACCCATCTGGGCGGACTCCCTCCACAGGAGGGAGAACGCAACCGCCATCCGCAGGCCCCAAAGGGCCATTGCACTGCGGGTGGCGAGGGCCTACCGCTCGGTGGGTTTCTCGGCGGCGTGCGCTCTGGCGGGCACCCCTCCCTGGGAGTTGGAGGCATGGGTGCTCGCCAGAGTGTACGAGTGGACGGCGCGGCGGAAGGCGCTCGGGGAGCGCCCCGCTGCGGAAGAGCGGGAGGCAGTGCGGCGGGAGGCGAGGGACGCCATCGCCCTCCATTGGACGGAGGACCTCGCCACCGCCGCCTTTGGACGCCGGACGTTGGACGCGCTCGGTCCAGTCTTGCAGGGCTGGCTCGAGCGTCCCCACGGTTTCCTCTCATTCCGTTTGGTGCAGGTGTTGTCCGGACATGGTTGTTTCGGAACGCACCTGCACCGGATCCGGAGGGAGGAAACCCCGGCGTGCCACGACTGCGGTGCGGCAGAGGACACGGCGCAGCATACCCTCGAGGTGTGCCCGGCCTGGGCAGAGCTGCGCCGTGCTCTGATAGAAGTGATCGGGCAGGACCTCTCACTTCCCAGTGTGGTCAACTCCATGCTGGGGAGTGAGGAGGCCTGGGCGGCGGTTGCCTCCTTTTGCGAGGTCGTGATTTCGCAAAAGGAGGCGGCGGAGCGTGCGCGGGAGGATGATCCTCTCGCGCCACCGCTCCGCAGGCGAAGAAGGGGTGGGAGAAGGCGGTTGTATGATCGTCTCCTCCCACCACCTGGTGGTGACTAGCGGGCGACAGGCGCGGGGGCGCCTTCGCTCGCATTGCACGAGTCACCACCCTCGTCGGGCGGGAACGGCCGAGCACTCGCTGTCGTTCCCGGGCCCCTCCACTAAGGGAGGGGCGTGAAGGCCCCGCTGTAAAGGCGGGCGGTCGTCGGCGGAGGACTGGGCGTAAAGGCTGTGCCAGTTTCCCAGTCCTCCTCCAAACAGACGATGCGGGAGTGCCGCTGGGTTATTTTAGTGGGTATACCGGAACATTCCGGGGAGTCCCACATAGCCCGTCCCCATTCCCCCAAGGGGCGGGTATGCGTAATGCATTTTTTCCCAGCGAGATCAAAAAAAAAAAAAAAAAAAAAAAAAAAAAGGTTAGGTTAGGTTGGGGTGCGGGTCAGGTAACCTCCACGTTGGTCTAGTTGGTTGCTGGTCTCTTTCGGATACGTCCGGGGGGAAGAGCAACCCGCTGGGCTGGTGCACCCTGGGCACCGTCAATAACTTCCCATTCGTGGGTTCTTGTTGGTGGTGGCGAATACCTGACGGGGGGGTAGGGGGGGACTCGTCGCTCTGGGTGTTTCTCTGAATAGCAGAGGACACTCCAGACGCGACGAAGGGGTAGGCTGGGTAGGTAGGTTAGGTGGTTAGGAAAGCGGTGGGGCTCACTTCTTGGCCTCTGGGCGGGCCGCCTTCCCCTGCGGGGGGGAACGCCCGGGGCACCCCAGCTCTGCACCCTGCACTGCCCGGCTCTGCAGTGACCGGCTCTGCCCGCTCTGCACCTGGCTTTGCACTCGGCGCTCGTGCGGTTTGAGCTCACCGAGTGCACTGACCAGCTCTGCACCCTGCTTTGCCCGGCTCTGCATCCGGGCTTTGCCCGCTCTGCACCTGGCTCTGCAGCCCGGAATCTCTCCTGCGGGTGGGGGTGGCTGCGGCTCGGGGGCGGGAGGTGGGCCCACGAGGAGGTAGTGACTTGTCGTTGCCGACCCTCCTTTGACGTGGGATGGTCGGCAGGGACAAGTCAATGGTGGGAGGAGGCGGCGGAGCGTCGGTCTCGACGCTTCGCCGCACACGCGGAGGGCGGCGTCTGGCCTTCGCGGGCCAGATGCTGCATCGGAGGGGACCGTTAATGTCCAGCGCGGTGAGGAGCATGGCGCGGCACACCGTCTAGGTGTGCCCAGCGGGGGCGTAGCTGCGCCATGCCCTGAGGAGGTGTTTGGCAGGTCCTCTCGCTTCCCGGTGTGGTAAATCCATGCTGGGGAGCGGGGAGGCCTGGGCGGCGGTTGCCTCCTTTTGCGAGGACGCCATGTCGCAAAAGGAGGCAGCGGTGGGGGTGGGAGAGGGCGGTTGTACGATCGCCTGCGCCCACCCCCTGGTGGTGATTAGCGGGCGGCAGGTGCGGGGGCGCCTGTCGTCTGCATTGCACAATCACCACCCTCGTCGGGCGGGAATGGCCGATCACTCACGGTCATTCCCGGGCCCCTCCACTGAGGGAGGGGCGTGCGGGGCCCGCCATTGTGGTGGGCAGTCGTCGGCGGAGGGCTGGACGTAAAGGCTGTGCCGGTTTCTCAGTCCTCCTCCACACAGACGATGCGGGAGTGCGCTGGTTTATTTTAGTGGGTATACCGGGCTTGCCCGGGGAGTCCCACATAGCCCGCCCATTCCCCCGATGGGCGGGTATGCGTAATGCATTTTTTTCCAGCGTTATCAAAAAAAAAAAAAAAAAAAAAAAAAAAGGTTAGGTTAGGTTAGGTTAGGTTCCCTCCGAACGCCCACATTGTCGTGGAGGGCGTCCGGATAGGGGTCGGGGCCCAGATGAAGTATCTGGGCCTCGTGCTGGACAGCAGGTGGCGCTTCGGCCCGCACTTCAGCGGGCTGTCGACGCGCCTGCTGAAAGCCGCGGACGCCCTCTCATGGCTCCTCCCAAACTTGGGAGGGCCGAAGGATAGATGCCGGCGCCTCTATGCCGGCATCCTGCGGAGTATGGCCCTCTACGGGGCGCCCATCTGGGCGGACTCCCTCAACAGGAGGGAGAACGCGACCGCCATCCGCAGGCCCCAAAGGGCCATTGCACTGCGGGTGGCGAGAGCCTACCGCTCAGTGGGCTTCTCGGCGGCGTGCGCTCTGGCGGGCACCCCTCCCTGGGAGTTGGAGGCATGGGTTCTCGCCAGAGTGTACGATTGGACGGCGCGGCGGAAGGCGCTCGGGGAGCGCCCCGCCGCGGAAGAGCGGGAGGCAGTGCGGC
Source organism: Orthosia gothica (assembly GCA_949775005.1). Lineage (NCBI taxonomy): Eukaryota > Metazoa > Arthropoda > Insecta > Lepidoptera > Noctuidae > Orthosia > Orthosia gothica. The sequence goes on from CATKRY010000096.1 coordinate 68,262, forward strand.
GGGAGGCGAGGGACGCTATCGTCCTCCATTGGACGGAGGACCTCGCCACCGCCGCCTTTGGACGCCGGACGCTGGACGCGCTCGGTCCAGTCTTGCAAGGCTGGCTCGAGCGGCCACATGGTTTCCTCTCGTTCCGTTTGGTGCAGGTGTTGTCCGGACATGGTTGTTTCGGAACGCACCTGCACCGGATCCGGAGGGAGGAAACCCCGGCGTGCCACGACTGCGGCGCGGCAGAGGACACGGCGCAGCACACCCTCGAGGTGTGCCCAGCCTGGGCTGAACTGCGCCGTGCCCTGAGTTTTGTGATTGGGCAGGACCTCTCACTTCCCAGTGTGGTCAACTCCATGCTGGGGAGTGAGGAGGCCTGGGCGGCGGTTGCCTCCTTTTGCGAGGTCGTGATTTCGCAAAAGGAGGCGGCGGAGCGTGCGCGGGAGGATGATCCTCTCGCGCCACCGCTCCGCAGGCGAAGAAGGGGTGGGAGAAGGCGGTTGTATGATCGTCTCCTCCCACCACCTGGTGGTGACTAGCGGGCGACAGGCGCGGGGGCGCCTTCGCTCGCATTGCACGAGTCACCACCCTTGTCGGGCGGGAACGGCCGAGCACTCGCTGTCGTTCCCGGGCCCCTCCACTAAGGGAGGGGCGTGAAGGCCCCGCTGTAAAGGCGGGCGGTCGTCGGCGGAGGACTGGGCGTAAAGGCTGTGCCAGTTTCCCAGTCCTCCTCCAAACAGACGATGCGGGAGTGCCGCTGGGTTATTTTAGTGGGTATACCGGAACATTCCGGGGAGTCCCACATAGCCCGTCCCCATTCCCCCAATGGGCGGGTATGCGTAATGCATTTTTTCCCAGCGTGATCAAAAAAAAAAAAAAAAAAAAAAAAAAAAAAAAAAAAAAAAAAAAAAAAAGGTTAGGTTAGGTTAGGTTAGGTTAGGCATTATTGAATTGGATTTACTGGGGAAGAGATGTGACCGTATGGCTACGACTTGTTATAATGCTCACATTGCTGATATAGAAAAAAAAATTGCTTCAAACCCAAAATATTTCTGGAGTTACTTAAAAATGAAGAGAGGCGGTACCAGTAACTACCCCAGTTCCATGACTGATGGTATAAACACTACTGATAATACCATTGAAATATGTAATTATTTTGCATCCCATTTCTCTAGGGTGTATAGTAGTGGTGGAAATGGTGTTCATGTGATCGCAGGTGAATTGGATAGCTGCCTAAGCAATTGCATGTTAGGCCAAATAACTATATCACGAGATCAGATCCGCAAAGAATTAAAAAAAATAGACGTCTACAAAGGGGCTGGCCCTGATGGTATACCAGCTTTGCTTTTAATTAAGCTGGCTGATGTCCTATCACTGCCATTAAGTATTATATTTAATCATTCTGTGCTTCGGGGTACTTTTCCGACCATCTGGAAAGAAACCAAAATTTTGCCTATTTTCAAAAACGGGGATCAGACCGATGTGAGCAATTATAGGCCTATTGCTATTCTCTCCATACTTGCAAAGGTATTTGAGGCCCTCATATGCCCTGTGCTAGCTAAACATTTATCACAGCTAATAATAGACAATCAATATGGATTTATGAAGGGGAAATCGACAGCTACCAATTTGGTGTCCTGTGTTGAGAGTATTGTTGAGGCGGTTGACGCGGGTGTCCAGGTTGATGCGGTTTACACCGACTTTAGCAAGGCTTTCGACACGGTAAACCACGACATACTCGTTAAGAAGCTTAGCATGTATGGCGTTACGGATCCTCTCTTAAGTTGGTTCCAATCTTATCTGTCTAGTCGGATGCTCAAGGTTGTGGTAAATGGTTGCTCTTCAAATTCGTACATTGCAACGTCGGGAATCCCTCAGGGATCTCATTTGGGTCCGCCTTTATTCACTCTTTTCATAAATGATATTTACAAATGCTTCCTGAACTCGAACATATTCTTATTCGCTGATGACCTCAAAGCCATAAAGTCTATATGTAATCCTGCGGACTCGACTCTATTCCAAAGTGACTTAGACCGGCTGACTAAGTGGTGTGAGCACAACAAAATGTTACTGAATGTAAAAAAATGCCATCACATCAAATTTACAAGGAAAAAAAAAATCTTGCAGTCAGTTTATAAAATAAATGGTGAGCGGCTTGTGGAAGTCGAGACTATACGTGACCTAGGTGTTCAGCTCGATAAAAAGCTAAGGTTTGTCGAGCATATCGACAAAACTGTATTAAAATCATCTAAGATGCTTGGTTTCGTTATAAGAGAGTGTAAAAATTTCAAAAAACCCAACATTAAAAAAATTATGTACAACTCGCTAGTCAGAAGCCATCTTGAGTATTGCAGTGTGGTCTGGTCACCTGAGTATAAGGTCCATATCAAGCGCATTGAACGGCTACAAAAACGGTTCTTATGGCATCTTACCTATACTAATAATATGGGTAAAAAGCTCAACTCGTACCAAGAGAGGCTGAAGTATTTTGGGATGGTGTCACTGGAGAAACGCAGGCATATGTTGGATTTGGTTTTCCTTAAGAAATTAGTAACAGGCTCTCTGAACTGTCCGGATTTGCTTAGCAAGGTATTATTCTACGTGCCACGTAATCTGCCAAGAAGTTCTAATAGGAGACTTTTCTGCATGCCAAGATGTCACACCAACTTGAGGCAATACTGTCCACTATCAAGAATGTATGCTGCATACAAAGAGCACGAAGGCGATGTTGACCTATTTAACTCTTCTGTACCTGCTCTAAAAAAAGTCGCGCTTGCCATTTAGTGGGTATCTCTAGTACCTAATCTTACATAAATAATAAAATGTATACTAATTTAATTTAATTTAATCTAATTTGATTTAATTTAATCTAATTTAATTTATTCTAATTTAATTTATTCTAATTCAATTTAATCTGTTCTAATTAAATTTGATTTAATCTATGTTACTTAATTTAATTTATTGCAATCAATTTAGCTTTTAATAGTTTTTTATATTGTTTTTAATTAATAAATTCTGTATTTATCTCCGCATAATTTAGTGCATGCTGTGCTTTTCTTTAAGTGATGAGGCACTTAGACTTAAGTTTGAAATGTACAAATTTATAAAGTAACAGTGTACTCAGTGTTGAAAAGCCAAATAATAAATAAATAAATAAATAAAGTTCGGCCGGCATCTTGGGGCCCTCTATTGATAAGAATAGTCAGTAGAAAATGGGACGAGGAAACAAATACCAAGTATGAAGACCAATTACAAAACAGGAATAAATTACAATCCTTCGACGAGATGATGAAATTCATGGAAAACCGTTTCAGTTGTCTTAAGTCATTTGACGGGTCGTTATCACATACTAATGGTCAACAATCACGTAATAAACAAACATCGGAAAAATATAAACGCTGTTGGCATTGTCAAAGTATGGATCATAGTATTCATTCTTGCCCTAGTTTCAAAGAGTTATGCGTCAGCGACCGATACAAAGCCGTCACGGAAAAAAGAATGTGCAAGCGTTGCTTAAATCACGATGATCGGAAACAGTGTGTGAGTGCAGTTTACAAACAATGCGATATTTGTCAACATAAGGGGCACAACACATTATTACACCAATCTAAACCGTTTCAAAATAGTAATAACGCCAAAAAATACACAACAAAAAATGTAGGAATAGAGAAGCCTCAAAATATAACAACGTCGAATTTATCGGCAACAAATACCAACACTAAAAATACAACTTTACTCGCTACCGCTATAGTAAAAACTACCTCTTATGACGGGATGCCGCAGTTGTTGAGAGTGTTATGTGATCAAGGATCAGAAGCTTCATTTTGCACTGAAGAAGTGGCACAACTGCTGGCTTACCCACGTCAAAAAATCCGAGCCGAAATAAAAGGAATCGGAGATGAAAAACCAAAAACATCAAACCATACAATCAACATTACTTTACAACCAAGGTACTCTAGCGATTATAAACTGCCAGTAACGCTAATAATACTACCAAAACTAACAAGTTCATTACCAAGGCATGACTTAAAACAATTACAAGAAAAAATCTTGGATAATGCGCTGATAGCTGACCCAACTTATTATAAAAAGGGACCAATTGATATAATATTAGGTGCCCAAGACCATAGCAAAATACTACTACAGGGTTTCGAAAGACTACGGGACGGAATTATCGCTCAAAACACACAGTTAGGGTGGATTTTATCCGGATTTTATCCCGATGACACGAATAGTGGAGCCAAAATACTGAGTATGGTGGCTTGCACTGAAGAGGTACGACAACTTACGAAATTTTGGGAATTAGAAGAAATTCCACAAAACCACAAACTCACACAGGACGACCAGGCCTGTGAAAACTACTATAAAGAAACAACGATAAGAAACCTAGATGGAACATACACGGTACGACTTCCGTTTAAGGATACAAACTTAAACTTAAACATAAACGGCGAATCGCGCAAAAAGGCCGCTGCTCGCCTCTTACAACTAGAACGACAGTTCGCAAAAAATGAAAATTTAAGACACCAATACATTGAATTTATGAACGAATATTTACGTATGGGTCATATGAGAAAAGTAGATACAAAAAACTACAACTTAGGAAAATACTACATACCACATCAGGCAGTAATTAAGGAAGACTCACTTACTACGAAGTTACGCGTGGTTTTTGATGCGAGCAGCAAAAGCAGCACAAAAATAAGCCTTAACGACAATATGTATAAAGGTCCACGACTACAACAAGATTTATCCACTATACTGCTACGATGGCGAAAACATAAGTTTGCCTTCATGGCGGATATTATGAAAATGTACAGGTTCATAAAAATTAATGATTTAGACTTCGCACATCAAAGAATATTATGGAGACTTTCTCCCAAACAAGCAATTAGTGAATATGAACTTACAACAGTTACATACGGTACAACTAGCGCACCTTATCTTGCGGTACGAACACTACAACAACTTGCCATAGACGAAAAAGATAATTACCCAATGGCGAGTCAAGCTACATTACAAGATTTCTACGTGGATGATATTTTGTCTGGAGATTCCCAGGAAAGCACAGCAAAAGAACTTCAAAGTCAGCTAATATCCATGTTAAACAAGGGTGGCTTTAAACTTAGAAAATGGTCGTCAAACAGTTCAGAGCTCCTCGAAAATATACCTGCGGAAGACAAAGACGATCAACTACTCAAGCTACCATTAGACGAGTCCAGGAAGTCATTAGGCATTTCATGGTCACCACGGGAAGACAGTTTTTATTTTCAAATAACTATAATGGAAAAAGAAAAACCAACAAAAAGATGGATTATGTCAGAAGTAGCGAAAATATTCGATCCCCTGGGTTGGTTAGCACCAATTATAATTAAATTGAAGCTGCTTATACAAGAACTGTGGACTAACGAGATAGGATGGGATCAACCTGTTGATAACATACTCCAGAAAAAATGGATTGAAGTACAAAAACACCTTAAAAGTATAGAAAAATAAAAATTCCGCGGTGGTGTCACATAACTGATAGCACAGAGAATGAACTATATGGTTTCAGCGACGCGTCCGAGAAAGCTTACGGAGCGGTCGTATATAGCCGTGTAAAAATCAATAACAACTACTACATTACATTATTACAAGCAAAATCAAAAGTGGCACCGAAGAAACAAAAGACTACTCTACCTCGTCTCGAGTTATGTGCAGCACTCCTACTAGCCAGTTTGATCGAAAAAGTTAAAGAAGCGCTCAATTGTAAGAATATCACGATATCTTGTTGGACGGATTCCATGATCACCTTAGGCTGGATAAGAGGAGAGCCTGGACGCTGGCAAACTTTCGTAACTAATCGGGTATCACAAATTAGACAACTTGTACCGAACGCAGAGTGGAACCATGTAATATCTGCTGATAACCCAGCTGATATCATTTCAAGAGGCCTTGAGCCGGAAAAACTTGTTAACTATTCCTTATGGTGGAATGGTCCACTATGGTTAAAAACCGATCAGATACCCACCACGAGACGTATGCCACAGCCGACTGAGGAAATCAAAAAGTGTCACACAGTTACAAGTGTTACAACTGAGATAGAAAAGAACGATATCTGGAATAGATTTTCCAGTTTAAATAAAATGTTAAGGGTGTTATCTTACTGCTATAGATTTGCAAACAAGCAAACAATAAATAAACCAATTTCTTCCATTGAATTAAAAAAGGTAACAAAACGAATAATTCTGAAAATACAACAACAGGAATTCGAAGAAGAATTGAAAACTATACAAAGAGGACAGCCTATGAAGAAAAATAAAAAGCTATCCACTTTAGATCCATTTATAGACGAGGATGGATAACTAAGAGTTGGAGGCAGGTTACAAAACTCTGGATTGCCTTACAACCAGAAACATCCAATACTGTTACCATACAACCATCATGTAACGTCACTAATTATACAAGACGCACATTTAAAAACGTTGCATGGAGGCAACAAATTAACATTAGCTTATTTACGACAAACATACTGGATCATTAATGGAAAAAGAAAAGTGAAGAGCGTTATTAACAAATGTGTGAAGTGCATACGATACAAAGCAGACACAAACTCGCAAAAAATGGGAATCCTACCAAAAGTACGAGTGACGGAATCATATCCATTCAGTCATACTGGAGTGGATTATGCAGGTCCAATACAAACCAGAACTATGAAAGGAAGAGGTCACAAGTCTTACAAGTCATACATTGCTGTCTTTGTATGCCTAGCAACAAAAGCAATACACCTAGAATTGGTGGGAGATTTGACAACAGAAACATTTATCGCTGCACTACGCAGATTCATGGCACGTAGAGGTCATGTGTCACACATGTATAGTGACAATGCAACAAATTTCGTAGGTGCAGCCAACTTCTTACATCAAGAAATATTACAAATCACGCAATCGCCGCAATTCCAAAGCGCAATAACAAACATAGGAACTGAGTGGCATTTTATTCCTCCGTCATCTCCACATTTCGGTGGCATTTGGGAAGCTGGCGTAAAGTCAGTGAAACATCATTTACGACGAGTAATCGGAGATACGACTCTAACATACGAGGAAATGACCACCTTACTACACCAAATTGAAGCGTGTTTGAATTCAAGACCATTGTGTGCGCAAACCGAAGATGTTAATGACAACACTATACTAACTCCAAGTCATTTTCTTATTGGCCGAGAAGCAGTAGGAACACCAGATCCGATGGAAAACATTAATACTGACTTAATGAATAGATGGAAACAGATACAAAAGATGAAAAAAGATTTTTGGAACAGTTGGACAAAAGACTATCTACATCAACTTCAGCAAAGATACAAGTGGAAACAAGCACATGAAAATGCTAAAATTGGAACTGTAATACTAGTAAAAGATGACAATATAAAACCAAGTAAATGGCCGTTGGCAAAAATCACAGAAGTCCACCCGGGAAATGATGGGGTAGTTAGAGTGGTAACAATTAAAAAATCAACAGGAGCTGAACAGAAGAGATCAATTCATACATTGATCCCGCTCCCTGTAAACGAAAACAAAGAAATTGGTACAACGAGTAAAGACATACAAACGGCTACACAATGTAACATATCAACAGCTACCACAAACAGAAGGGGTATACGATCACCGAAAAATTGGATAAAGGATTTACTATTACAAACAATACTTGTTTTATTAATTGGCACCATATCAAGTACGCCTACATACACATTAAAAAATATAGAGCCAGGATTGTATGTGGAAAAAATAGGAACTGCAACTATCAATCGAGGAATGTTTAGAATTGAAACAGACTACGAGAAAGAAAGTTTAGAACTAGACCAAGGAAAGATTGAAAAAATAACGTCACAATTCCAACAATTTTGCATAAATACGCAAAAAATCATGTACGAAACGCATTGCAACGAATTTTATCACCATTTAAACGAAGAAAAAACAAAGTTTAAGACAACAAAAGGATACCTAACAGAAATAAGAAATAATAGGAAGAAAAGAGGTGTATTAGGTCAACTCTTAACATCGGTGTTTGGAGTTAATGACGAAGTATACAGAGACATAGATACATTAAATAACAACCAGCAGAAACTTATTGATGCTGCCAACCATCAAACAAAAATAATGATATCTACAATCACAACTGTAAACCAAACTGAAGAGCAAATCAAAAAAAAGCTAGATAAATTCCAAGCAAAACTAAATGAAGCAATATCATTTATGAATCAGAACAATGTTTGGTATAAAAAGATTGACAACAACCACGTTAAAATACAAGTAATGCAAGCCTATGAGTTAGCAAACAATTTCATCAATGAAATAATGGATTACTATACAGGTTTACTTGAAATTTATTTACAAAAAGCAAGTGTATATAGCATATTAACACCAACACATGTCAGCAACATAATAAAAACGGCTAATCAAAAGTTACCATCAAACTTAAAAATCATTCAGGATCAAATAATACAGACTGAGATGAATGTAAATACTACTCACATAAGAGTATATGCTCACTTTCCAATACACGACGTAACAAAGTATACACTCATACATGTCACGCCTATTCCAGAGAGGAAAACTGATGGATCGTTCGAGTGCTTCTCTATTCAGCAGACTTTCATGGGGTTCGACTACAACAACGAGCGTTACTTTGAACTGAGTCAAGAAGAATTTAAAGATTGTCTTCATAGCAATACAGAATTTGTCTGCTATCCTGTAGCTGTCAAGAACATGCAATTAAATAAAAATTGCATAGTTGATCAACTTTTTAGAACTGAGAACTACACACAAACTCAATGCACGTCAGAAATCTACAAAATGTCGACAGATATTTTATGGAAGCAATTATTCATGCAAAACACTTGGCTCTTCGTAACGACAAAACCAGTAGCCATATCGATTGTGTGTGACGGACAAAGACAAGAAATAACGATTCACGATGTTGGAGTTCTACATATCGCCGAGAATTGCGTTATTAAAACACTTAAAAACATACTTGCTGCAAAAAGAACAACGACTGTGACAGTGCTAGCTTCTTATTCTAAAACAACGAATTTCTCCATTAATACGCAGATTTTACAAACAAACATTAAAGATATATCGAAAGAAGAAGTAGTGTTAGACAGGACAAAAGGAATTTTTGACCATTTAGTCACATCTGAAACTAGCTTACAGACTCAACTAGATAACACAATTTGGAAACAGTTACAGTCTCATACATACATAGCTAGCATCAGTACTTCACTCATAATCATAACTTTAGCATTTGTTTTAATTTATTTTGGTCCACAGGTGTTGAATCGACTTAGAGCCGTCATTACTGCGAGAAGAAACACTGCGCCACCTGCTCAATTGCCCTCGATCGTCAGCAACATACCACACACGCAACTAACAGAGCAGCCGTACGGCATACCACGCAGGGTGCCCACTCGAGCACAGCAAACTGGAGAAGGCCAGGCCAGACCATACGAAACCATTGAGCTGTACCAACTACGGTCCTGTCCCTGAGGAGTCGCCAGAATGTTCAATGTTAACCTTTGAACATCGAATCAGCACTTGGCCCGGCGACGACTACACGAGCGGCCTAGTTAAAATAATGACTGAGTTGCATCTTACACGCATGAAACACATACAACTTTGTATAATAGTGTGTATTAAGTTAAATTAGTATATAAGCTGTACATCTTGTAAAATAAACCAGATTTGAATTTTATATTCTTGTCTCATTACCCCTCACTGTGGCCAAGACACCTTTAGCTTAGCTTCTCAGTCTCGTGAGTCTGCGAGCTGGCAGTGAGTTTATCCTTCCCGAACCTGGACATCCTGTCTACTATCCGTCTGTAACCTTAGGTCGCATGGTGCAGACATCCTGAACTTATTTATATATTTATATATCACTACTAGGTATATGGTAGGTTAGGGCTGTAGGGCTTATAGGGATTATAGTCGTAGGGACTGTTAGGCTTATAGGTTCAGTAGGCGCGTGACGTATCATATCCCTACATGTACTAACGCACCCTCAACAGTATTGCGACCTCACGTGACATCTGTTTGGAGTGGTTAGACAAGAACAAACTATGTACAAAGCAAATGGAAAAACGCTGACACTTGACAACCTAATCTAAAGCGTCACAAAAACACAAAGAGCAAAACCTTTCAAAATATAAACTCTTAAAAAAAGGTGGCTTTCCAGCCAGTCGCCAACAGCGAGCATTACTGCTTCGCAGAAGGAGGAGACGGCTTCCCATGCCCTCTTGCTCCGTACCATGGCCTGGACCAGGGCCGGACGCGAGAGGTTGCCACCGCCAATCGCCTCCACGTGGACACGGCGGTGCTCCGCCCTAGCGGGGCAGATCTCCACCGTATGCTCCACCGGGTCCTCTGGGCGGTCCACACAATGGTGACACCCGGAGGTTTCCTCACACCTTATCCTGAACAGTAACCACCCAAAACAGCCGTGTCCGGTGAGGACTTGCGTCAGGCGGAAGGTGAGGACGCCGTGACGCCCCTCTAGCCACTCCTTAAAGAGGGGCCTTACCGCCGAAATTGTGGCGTGCCCAGCGCTGGGTTGCGACACTCGTCTTAACCCTGCGAGTGTCACTGGCTACATTCAAATTGGAAAATTTAGAAAATGGCGGCTTTTGGGCGCCATATTGTGGGGCACCAATTTTTTTTTCTTCCAAACTCATCGTGGTGCGTATCAAAATAAAGGGTTTTAAGAGGTGAATTTCATAAAAATATAACACTTATATGTTTCAATGTAATTAATTCGTATCGATTTTGTCAGTACAATGTAGTATATGTCATAATTCACTGTTGCACTGCTACATTTATAGTAATTACCGTAACATATTGACGTACGAATTGGGGTCATTTGCTACAATATAAAAGACAGTGTAATGTGTTTACTTGTGACTTTTACTATGGAGACTACCTAAATATAAACATATTCAACACTCCACGTTGAGTTTCTCTTCTCTTCGAGAGCTCCTCATCAACATATTACATGGCGACCTTGCCACGTCGATACGGAATGGCGTTAAGAAACCACATCCAGAAGAATCAATACTTATTCTATCATCAAAGAAGAGTTCCTGTAACCTTATAGAAGAGTTCCTGTAACCCTATAGAAGAGTTCCTGTAACCCTATAGAAGACTTTCTGTAAACTAATAGAAGAAGCATTGCCAGTTCCTGAAAGAAGACGGAGACGAGTCCAGGGTATAGCCCGGCCAGAACGAGCGGTGTCCAGGGAAATCCCGGCCCATTGAATCCAGGGTATAGCCCGGTCCAGTCATCGAACAACGAGTCGCACGGCAACGACGCAGAGCGCCTCGTGACTTCGTCATCGAGTTACCCGGTCAACGTTCGCAGCTCCGCACCGTCAGCAGAAATGAACAGCAGTCAATTGACCCACTTTCCTAGCTAAGTACATTTTTTTTTAAAGTCTAATAGGACTTCACTTAAACAGTATATTATTAATTAGTATGACTGATAATCTAGTAACATGTCGAGATCAATTACATCAAATTAGGGAATATTTGGTAAAAATAGGACCAGAACGTAGGCAAAAAGAGATTGCTTATAAGAAATTGGAAGAAGCTAAAGCGATATACAGTCAAGCGCAAAATATTTTGTCTCAGATTGAACAGTCAAAATTTAGTAGCAAAGACATTGATTTGATCAATAACTTAGTGGAACAAATTAAGACCGTTTATCAGAAAATACAAAGTTTAGTAAGCGAAGATTCAGCAACTCAAACACTTGACGAACCAGACACCAAGATGTCTCAGTTTGATTTAAAGACTGCGATAGCCTTGTTACCTGTAATGACAGGACAAGAGCAAGTTACGAAACAGCTCATTGATGCCATTTCACTATACAGTAGCATGATAGACAACACTTCTCAGAAACTTTTATTGAATTTTATTCTCAAAACTAGATTAACTCCTAGTGCTAAACTTCGCATGAAGTTATCTTATGATAGCGTAAAAGCATTAATTGATGATATGCGAAAGCATTTGTTGCCTAAAAGGTCGGCTGAAGCTATTCAATCTCAATTATATCATTCTTCTCAAGGACGTCGGTCTATAGAGTCTTTTGGTAATGAGATAGAGGAACTTTTTGTTAACCTGACGATTTCTCAGTCAGACGATGATCCGACCAAATACGAAATATTACGTCCTATAAATGAAAAAACTGCCATCAAACGTTTTGCGGATGGTTTGTCTGATGCGAGGTTGAGCACAATTATTGCAGCCAGACAATTCTCATCACTTCCAGAAGCGATTAGGAGCGCTTTAGACGAAGATTCTTCATCACCAAGGCATAACGAAGTTTTAAATTTTAGACGTTCAGACGCGTACAGACCGAATAATACATCTATCGGTTACAAAAACTCGAACAGTCGTAATAATAAAAATTATCAGTTCGACAAATCAAATAATAATTATTCACGAACTCGTACGTTTGTAAATACAGGTCAAAGAGGTAAACGAACTCAGGCAACTGGTGCATGGAATGCGAGACGTACTCCTTACGTACAACACACCGAGCACACTCAGCAAAATGACACTGACTGTGTAGACAATAGTGTCGACACGGAGACCAATAATATCCATGACACTAATATTACGGATAATCAGTTTTTTCGTTCCTAAATTAGAATGCTCTATCTTGAATTATAATAATACTAGCATAATTGAATGCACTGTAGATTCTACTTATGCCTTAGATCTTTTAGTGGATAGTGGAGCTAGCCTATGCGTTTTAAAGCACGAGTGGTTAAGATCTAAGACCCAATTAATTAATAATATAGTTCCGGAGAAGGTAACAATAAAGGATGTAAGTGGAAATCTAACCTCTCTAGGATATATTTATTTAGATTTATATTTTAACAAACTGATATTCAAGGAAAAATTTTACGTTTTTCAAACCTTATCTTGTGCAGCTAACGCCATTTTAGGGCACAATTTCTTTATAAAATATAATGCTGTCATAGGTAAAAAAAAAAAATCCTTAACGTTAGAAAATAATGGAGATCATATTAGTATACCTATTTTAAGGACTAATTATAATAAATATTTGTTTACAATACCGCCGCGATGCGAGGTTATCCGGTACATACCTACCACCATACGTGGGGATTGTATTACATTAGCACAAGAAATACGCGATGGTGTTTTCATTGCTGGACTGATTTCGAAATCTAAAAATGGGGAAATCCCAATTCGAATTCTAAATACAACTAATAGCAAGGTGGAACTAGACTTGTCAGGGTTAGAAATAAATTCCACAAACAGCTTCGAAGTGTTGAACTTTGAGAATACGATATCTAACTCTGATAGAGTAAAAGCTCTATTTGGCCTACTTAAATTGAACACATACTTAAATACAGAAGAGCAAATAAGCATTGAAAAGATTAGTGCAAAATACTCAGATGTCTTCCAATTACCAGGCGATAAATTAAGTACGACCAACTTATTAGAACATAGTATAACACTGAAAAATGACGTGAGCCCTGCGTATAGCAAGCCTTACAGGATCCCGTACGCTTTGCGTAATGAGGTACAAAAACAAATACAAGAAATGCTCGATAATGATATTATAGAAGAAACTACGTCAGAGTGGTCAAGTCCCGTTCTTCTTGTGCCTAAAAAATCAGATAAATCTGGCGAGAAGAAATGGAGGCTAGTAATTGACTATCGTCAGTTAAACAATCGAATTGTAGATGACAAATTCCCTTTGCCAAATATCACAGAAATTCTAGATTCACTTTCCGGTAATATATATTTTTCTAAACTTGATTTATCTCAAAGTTATTACCAAATTAATCTTACAGAAAACTCTAGAAAATACACGGCTTTTAATCTTGACCGCATGTATCAATTATCTTTAGACAAAGACTCACGGAAGTATACAGCATTCACTACTGATAAGATGTACCAAATGAAACGGTGCCCGATGGGACTAAAAACGAGTCCAAGTGTATTCTCCAGACTTATGACTATTGCGATGGCGGGATTGAACTACGATAAATGTTTTATTTATTTAGATGACTATCGTTCTGGGTAAATCCTTAATTAACCACAACAAAAATCTCATTTGTATTTTAGAACGTCTTAGAAAAGTTAATTTAAAATTAAATCCTCTTAAGTGCGAATTTTTACGCAGAGAAATTATTTATCTAGGCCATAAAATTACTCCAGAAGGTATTTATCCCGATCCATCTAAAGCTATCGTGTTAGAAAATTATCCAAGACCTACAAATGTCGACGAAGTAAAAAGATTCGTTGCCTTTGCAAATTATTACAGGCGTTTTATTAATAAATTTGCTGACATTGCATATCCTCTCAATCAATTAAGCAAGAAAAACGCATCTTTTGAATGGTCCCATGAATGCGAATCAGCATTTAATACTTTAAAACGTGCACTCTGCAATCCTCCAGTGTTAGGCTATCCAGATTTAACAGATAAAAATAAATTTATTTTAAACACAGATGCTTCAAAAATAGGTCTGGGCGCCGTATTGTCTAACAGTAACGGACAAGTAGTAGGTTACGCGAGTCGCAATTTGAAACCCGCCGAAACACGATACCCAGTTATAGAGTTAGAATTGCTAGCTATTGTGTGGGCGATTAGGCATTTTAAACCTTATTTATACGGTAAACAATTCAAAGTTGTGACAGATCATAGACCATTAGTGTATTTATTCGGAATAACGGATCCCTCAAGTAGACTAACAAAATTTAGATTATTTTTGGAAGAATACGACTTTACTGTCGAATATCTTCCAGGTCGACACAATGGACCCGCAGATGCCTTAAGTCGTCTTCCTTTGAATATAACAGATTTAAAAAGAATTAACAAAAATGTAATATCAGTAATGACAAGGGCCCAATCTCGTAAACAAGCAAGCGGCTCCGATACTGCCGATTTGACATCTGAAATCCCTTTAACTTCTGGAACCTCTAGCCCAAAAGTTGTAGAAATTTTAAAAAAACCTATTAATAGTATAGAACTAATTCTAACTTCAAGAAAAGTAGTAAAGAACAGTTCAAATAGACCACAGCTACTTAGCGACAGTGGTCACTTTGAGTTCAATGAAAACGAGTCAACAATATACCTACGATCCCGATCGTTTCCTACCGTAAGTGTGTTAGCGAGGGACTTGGAGTCATTTTGTAAAAGACTTAATACTAACGAAATTGTTGTGATCAAGAATAAAGAAAATTCACACATAATAAACGAGCTCTTAAGATGCATGAAAAGTTTGCAATCTGATTTACCAAGAATATTAGTAATTAAAGATCTAATAAGAATAAGTAACAAAGACGAAAAGACAGTTATCTTAAATGATTTCCACCTGTTACCAACTAGCGGACATGCAGGAGTAAACAGGATGTTGAATAATATTAAAAAACATTACTTCTGGCCAGGCATAAGTAATGATGTGATTGAATATGTGCAAAAATGCAAAGAGTGTCAAATTAAAAAACACTCAAATAAACAAACTAAACAACCAATGTCTGTAACTACGACCCCTAAAACAGGATTTGAGAGAGTTAGCTTAGATATAGTTGGACCACTAGATGTAGACAATTATAACTACAAATACATTTTAACCCTACAATGTCATTTGACAAAATTTGTAGAGGCTTACCCTCTAACTAATAAGGACTCTGAATCCATAAGTAGAACATTTGTAAATAAATTTATTTTAAGATATGGCATCCCCAAAGAGATCATAACGGATCAGGGAACAGAATTTTTGTCAAGTGTTATGTCAGATGTATGTAGCTTATTAGGAATAACCAAATTACATTCTACTGCATACCACCACCAGACTATAGGTGGATTAGAAAACACTCATAAGAGTTTAGGTGCATATCTTAGAATTCAATGTAGCCAAAATAAAACAGATTGGAGTAGCTGGTTAAGTTATTGGTGTTTTTCTTTTAATACCACTGTTCACTCGGAGACAAAATATACACCGCATGAGCTTGTATTTGGTAAAGTATGTAACTTGCCTAGTAACCTCAACTATACTTTAGACAGAGTAGATCCACTCTATAATTTTGACAGTTACCCCTTGGAATTAAAATATAGGCTACAGCGCGCATTATTAGATGCTAGGAATAATCTGATAATCAGTAAACTTAAGAGAAAATCATTATATGATAAGAAGTTAAATTCGATAACTTATAAGCCAGGTGATTTTGTACTTTTGAAAAATCAAACTGGACATAAATTAGATAACATTTATTTAGGACCATACAAAGTTCTTAAGGATTTATCACCTAATGTTGAAATATTGAAAAATAATAAATCCTATATTGTCCACAAAGATAATACAAAATTGTTTTGTGAACCATGACCTTTGTCAATGTGTTATTTACTTTATTAATTAATTATTATTATATAACTTCATTAATTAAAACAAAAGAAATTGTATATTTACTAATATGCCAATGTTATTTTTACCTTTTTTTTTTTTTTTTTGGGTGGGAAATCATCCAATGACTTCTCCCGCTCTGGGTGAAGCGGGAGGGCGTGTCAGACTTTTACTGACTAAAACCCACCCGTGTTCCTTCAGTTGCTTGCGCCAGGGCCGCGGTAACTCTCTTTCAAATTTATCCGCGACCCAGACAGGCATCGGTCCTATCAGGCCCCGTCACTTTTGCTGACATCTCTTTGAGGCGCGCGTGGAACACTACGCGCCGTAAACTCGGGCTTGGTCCTTATCGGACGGTAAGCTACCCATAACTTGCCGTCCGCAAGCCCGTGCCTACGGTGGCCGGGAATCGGCTTGCGACTCCCTACGCCCGGGCGTCTCCTGCGGTGGCTAGGGGCGTGAGGGCGTTTCCTTTGCGTCTCCCTCGAGCGTTCCGCCTCCTCCTTTGCGAGCATTACTGCTTCGCAGAAGGAGGAGACAGCTTCCCATGCCCTCTCGCTCCGTACCATGGCCTGGACCAGGGCCGGACGCGAGAGGTCGCCACCACCGATCGCCTCTACGAGGACACGGCGGTGCTCCGCCCAAGCGGGGCAGATCTCCACCGTATGCTCCACCGTGTCCTCTGGGCGGTCCACACAATGGTGACACCCGGGCGTTTCCTCCCGCCTAATCCTGAACAGGAACCTCCCAAAACATCCGTGTCCGGTGAGGACCTGCGTCAGGCGGAAGGTGAGGACGCCGTGACGCCTCTCTAGCCACTCCTCAAAGAGGGGCCTTACCGCCGCAATTGTGGCGTGCCCAGCGCTGGGTTGCGACAATCGCCCACTCCATGTCACCATGAGATCCTGCCGGAGCTCTGTCCGCCGAGCCGCGATTTGTCGCGGTAACGGAGTTTCGCCCCGGCATTTGGCCTCCTCGCGCCACTCCCATATTTGCGCGAGGACTTTTGCTTCCAGATCCCATGGCGGCAATCCGGCAAGGAGGCTCGCCGCCTCACCGGAGACCGTGCGGTATCCCCGGATCAGCCGGATGGCCATGGTCCTTTGGGACGCGCTCAACCGGCGGGCTGGTCGCCGCCTCAGGGAACGCGCCCATACCGGTGCCCCGTAAAGGGCCATGGACCGCACGACCCCCGCGTAGAGCCTCCGGCAATGTTATTTTTACCTAGTCTAAGTTTAACATATAAAAATGTAAGACTCAAGTGCGTACGTCATACATTTTTTTTTTTAATACGGTGGTGTAAAGGGTGTCTTTTCGGGGGAGATGTAGTATATGTCATAATTCACTGTTGCACTGCTACATTTATAGTAATTACCGTAACATATTGACGTACGAATTGGGGTCATTTGCTACAATATAAAAGACAGTGTAATGTGTTTACTTGTGACTTTTACTATGGAGACTACCTAAATATAAACATATTCAACACTCCACGTTGAGTTTCTCTTCTCTTCGAGAGCTCCTCATCAACATATTACAACAACTTGAGCATTTTTATTTAAGCAAAATAATATACATTTAATTCCTACATTAGTGACGAAAAATTCACTTTGGTACCATCCCTTGACAGAATGAGCTGTATTATTGTGAATATTTGCCATACCTATAAGAAAGTTTTCTGTGCTGACATCTGCCTGTTCTTTAGAATTCTGTCTTGACTCTAAATTTCTAATATTATTTTTTGCAGTGAATCAATATTTTGCAAAATGACCATTACATTTATATAAATTGTACTTGACTTCGGACGCTGAAGACAAAAGTTTGCCCCTAAACTATAGATGACAATGGGCGTGGCTTAAAACCTCATATGTTGAATGTCAACTGTTTGTACTCACAGCCTTAAATTACAAATAATGGTTCATTTGGAACACTTTGCAAGCGATTTGGACTCACACTTGGCCGGCGTTTGCGTACAACTCACCATGCTTCGGTGTGGAGCTCCTTGCGTGCTGAATTATACTCTGGCCTCTACTTGGTAGTGGACTAATTCAGTATATTCAAACAAACTGAAATAGACCACTACACAAGTGGAGGACAGAGCATTTCGTCGAATGTGTAGAATTACTGAGATAAAGATGCTAAAATTAATGTATAATTCTATTAATATTATTCGTCTGCGTGAACTTTAGAATTAGATCCCGAGACAAATTAGTAATGTGTAATCTTAGATAAAATCTTAACCTAATCTTTAAAAACAAGTGTCAAAAACGGAAAAAAAAGATATTGCTCACACTATGATCTGCTCCACACTAGGAATAAATTGCTCTGGTATCGTGGGTGAATTAAGAAACATTTAGACATGTGAGCTACATATATTTGTTCCGTGTGGGAATCGAACCCGCGACTTGCAACTAAACAGCTGATCGCTCAACTACTGCGCCAACCGTGTCGTCAATCGTGTCTTTTATCGGTAGTAGTTCTTACAAAATTTTGAAATAAAATATTATTCCGTACTTCCTATGTATTCTACTAGCTTTGTTCGCGGCTTCACTCACGTGATCTACCGGTTGTTAATTTTAATAATAGGTATAATTATTAAGATAAAAAGAATTCGCTCTAACTCAAAAAATACGTATCGTTTCAGTCAACTACAGCAGTGCAACTTTCAGCAGAATTGCTTGCAACCTATACCTTTAAAATTGGATGTTTTTAGGATTTCTTTTCCTATTAAGAATTTCTCAATTTTTTCCCTTAGATAGAATTTTAAGTGCTCGGGTGCCTCATTGGCAATAGGCTTGCCGGGACGTGCCTTCCTAGGACCTAGAACTAAAAAATACTTCTTAACAGAAGTAACTACTGCGTGCATGGATTAAGATTTGCAGCAGATCAATCCATGGTTTGGTAACCATATTAACATAGTAAGAACCCTCCTTATTTCAGAAAGCACTTTAAGCTTTTGTAGTCGGGCTGTCATTTGCCGATCTATGAGAGTTGTTCTCTTTAGGAGCTCGTGAGAAGTCAAAAGACTGATGATGGAACCGACTACCGTGTTTCCCAGTACGTATTCGTAACTAAGACAGTGGCTCCATGTCAAATACTGATGGTCACCTTTAACCTTATATTAACACTGAAACTTTTAGTAAATATGTTGCTACTTACTCAAGAATTTTTAAAAATACGTGTAAACTAGCTAAGGCTATATACATTAGCAATAAGGTTAAATTCGCAGAAAATAAAATTAAGACGGTTTGGAAAATTATAAACAATGAAACAAACAGGAACAAAAGAAATAATACTGATTACACGCTTGAGACTACACATGGACTTATTAGAGATAACAAAGAAGTTGCTCAAGAATTTGTAAATTTCTTTACCAGCATCCCAATTAAAACTACTGAACCCTTAAATTCTTCGCCGTCGCTCGCTTCTGGTTTATTATACGCCAACGTTTCAGCCTGCCCGACTGAATTTCACTTTTCACATATAAACCCAATAACAGTAATAAAGGCTTTTAAGCAAATAAAGGTAAAACTGACCGAAGATCTATGGGGCATGTCCATCAAAGTTTGTACCTCCATTATTCAGACTATAGCGCCGTACTTAGCTTTGATTTTTAATTTGTGTGTAGATCAAGGAGTCTTTCCGGATCTAATGAAACATAGTAAGGTTATACCACTTTTTAAATCTGGGGACAGTAAAGACACAAATAATTATAGACCAGTGTCCGTGCTGCCGGTTTTCAGCAAGGTATTTGAAAAGATAATGCTAAATCAAACGCTCATTCATTTTAATACGAATAAAATCCTACACGAGAAACAGTATGGTTTCACCAAAGGACGTTGTACAACCGACGCTGGTGTCACCTTATTAAAACACATCTTTGATGCGTGGGAGGAGGGGCAAGATGCCATAGGTATTTTCTGCGACCTGTCGAAGGCGTTTGATTGCGTTGATCATGAAACATTGCTTTTGAAACTTGAGCATTACGGGCTAGGCCTTTTAGAATTAAGTTTAGTAAAATCCCATTTGAATGATAGACAGCAATTAGTCCAAATAAACGGTGTCAATTCGTCGGGGTTGAACGTGAAAATAGGGGTACCCCAAGGCTCAATTTTAGTTCCTTTCTTATTTTTAGTATACATTAATGATTTACCCCATCTATTGAAAAACAAACTAAACATGGTGTTATTTGCTGACGACACTTCTTTGATTTTTAAGATAAATAGACGTACGAGTAACGTTGTCGACGTAAATAACGCATTGCAGCAAGTTCTGAATTGGTTCACTGCTGATAATTTAGTTTTAAATGCTAAAAAAACTAAGTGTGTAAAATTTGCCTTGCGGAATGTCAAAAGTTATGATTGTGACATTATATTAAACAACGAGAAGCTAGAATTCGTCGACAAAACGGTTTTCCTGGGGATCACGCTAGACTCAAGGTTACAATGGGGTCCTCATATAATATCACTTGCGGGGCGGTTAAGTTCGGCAGCTTATGCTGTTAGAAAAATTCGTCAATTTACTGATGTAGATACCGCGAGGCTGGTCTATTTTAGTTACTTTCATAGCATAATGTCTTACGGTATATTACTATGGGGAAGGGCTGCAGACATTCAGTCAATTTTTATTCTGCAAAAACGAGCCATCAGAGCGATATACAATCTTCGCCGGCGCGATTCTCTAAGGGAACTGTTTAAGGACATTAACATCATGACGGTACCTTGTCAATATATTTACGAGTATGATATATTTGTGAGTTACAGATATTTGTTCCGTGTGGGAATCGAACCCGCGACTTGCAACTAAACAGCTGATCGCTCAACTACTGCGCCAACCGTGTCGTCAATCGTGTCTTTTATCTGTAGTAGTTCTTACAAAATTTTGAAATAAAATATTATTCCGTACTTCCTATGTATTCTACTAGCTTTGCTCGCGGCTTCACTCACGTGATCTACCGGTTGTTAATTTTAATAATAGGTATAATTATTACGATAAAAAGAATTCGCTCTAACTCAAAAAATACGTATCGTTTCAGCAGAATTGCTTGCAACCTATACCTTTAAAATTAGATGTTTTTGGGATTTCTTTTCCGATTAAGATTTCTCAATTTTTCCCTAAGATAGAATTTTAAGTGCTCGGGTGCCCCATTGGCAATAGGCTTGCCGGGACGTGCCTTCCTAGGACCTAGAACTCAAAAATACTTCTTAACAGAAGTAACTACTGCGTGCACGGATTAAGATTTGCAGCAGATCAATATATGGTTTGGTAACCATATTAACATAGCAAGAACCCTCCTTATTTCAGAAATCACTTTAAGCCGTTGGTGTCGGGCTGTCATTTGCCGATCTTTGAGAGTTGTTCTCTTTAGGAGCTCGTGAGAAGTCAAAAGACTGATGATGGAACCGACTACCGCTTTTCCCAGTACGTACTCGTAACTAAGGCAGTGGCTCCATGTCAAATACTGATGGTCACCTTTAACCGGTTAGACTGGAAGATGAGCTCAACATAGTTGGGGAAAGTCTAGGCAGATGACGATTATAGCATCTATCTGTCTAGGATAACCTTTTCCAAATATTTTTGAATCGTCTAAAGATATTAGGGCATGTAATATTGGAAGGTTTTCAATTCCGATATTAATATCGGAATTATATCGCGCATCTTTTTTACCCGACTGCCGAAGAAGGGTAATGTATTTATCAGTGTATGAATGAAGGTATATATGTTTGTTCCTATGTGGCGTTCTAGAGTCCAAACGCGTCGGCCGATTTTGATGATTTTTACGTCAATCGACTCGTCTTAACCATTTTTTTTTTTGGGTGGGAAATCATCCAATGGCTTCTCCCGCTCTGGGTGAAGCGGGAGGGCGTGTTAGACTTTTACTGACTCAAACCCACCCGTGTTCCTTCAGTTGCTTGCGCCAAGGCCGCGGTTAATCTCTTTCAAATTTATCCGCGACCCAGACAGGCATCGGTCCTATCAGGCCCCGTCACTTTTGCTGACATCTCTTTGAGGCGCGCGTGGAACACTATGCGCCGTAAACTCGGGCTTGGTCCTTACGGTAAGCTACCCATAACTTGCCATCCGCAAGCCCGTGCCTACAGTGGCCGGGAATAGGCTTGCGACTCCCGACGCCCGGGGCGTCTCCTGTGGTGGCTAGGGGCGTGAGGCGGGCTTTGCGAGCATTACTACTTCGCAGAAGGAGGAGACAACTTCCCATGCCCTCTTGCTCCGTACCATGGCCTGGATCAGGGCCGGACGCGAGAGGTCGCCACCGCCAATCGCCTCCACGAGAACACGGCGGTGCTCCGCCCAAGCGGGGTAGATCTACACCGTATGCTCCACCGTGTCCTCTGGGCGGCCCACACAATGGTGACACCCGGGCGTTTTCTCCCGCCTTATCCTGAACAGGAACCTCCCAAAACAGCCGTGTCTGGTGAGGATCTGCGTCAGGCGGAAGGTGAGGACGCCGTGACGCCCCTCTAGCCAGTCCTCAAAGAGGGGCCTTACCGCCGCAAGTGTGGCGTGCCTAGCGCTGGGTTGCGACACTCGTCTTAACCCTGCGAGTGTCACTGGCTACATTAAAGTTGGAAAATTTAAAAAATGGCGGCTTTTGGGCGCCATATTGTGGGGCACCAATTTTTTTTTCTTTCAAACTCATCGTGGCGGGTATCAAAATAAAGGGTTTTAAGAGGTGAATTTCATGAATATATAACACTTATATGTTTCAATGTAATTAATTCGTATCGATTTTGTCAGTACAACTTGAGCATTTTTATTTAAGCAATGTAACAAATAATATTTGCTATAAAAATATCATGACTTGTTTGCTGTTGTCACGATTTACTTACTTACAGAATTCATAAATTATATAATCTGTTAAGGCGACAACACGCCCCAGCGACCTTGAGTGATTGGGAGCAGCTTGCGCCGCACCCCCGCGACCCCGCAACTACACGCTCGTAATTTCGTAGGGTAACCATACGCTTCAGACGGCGAGGACTACTGACTGTTTTTGTTTTTATGTAGTGTAAAATAATAAGGTAGAATTCTGATAATAAATATTATTTTATTAGTGGTAAGATCCTACTAATATAAAAAATTCGAAAGTATGGATGGATGGATATTTGCTCCTCAATCACACCAGAACGGTTGAACGGATCTGGGTGAAATTTGGCACAGAGACAGATTATAGTTCAGAATATCACATTTCGACCCGGTAAAATGTTCCCTTGGAGTAACAAAACACAACACGCGGGTGTAGCCGCTAGCAGAAGCTAGTGGTTTATATATTTCCGTAAGTAATCAATATGCTCATTTATATATAGGCAACTAGCTGTCCCCCGCGGCTTCTTACCCGTCAACTAGCTGGGTAGGTACCTACCTCTCTCTTTACCCTCCCTACTTACCTACCTCTCTACCCATACCTACCTACCTACTTACCGTAGGGTAAGAAGGTAGGTAGGAGTTGGGTAGAGTAGGTAGGCTACCCTACCTACTCTACCCAACTCTACCATACCCTACGTACCTACCAATAAAATACTATAAATAGCCTATGTCCTTCCTCAGGATGCCATTTGTCTCCTTACCAAATTTCATTGTATTCTGCTTAGTGGTTTAGACGTGAAAAGGTAACAAGTAACGTAAAGGTAACAAGTGATAGGTAAATAGTGTAAAAATATTATCAAGTGATAAAAACATAAAATAAAGACATGTTATTTGTGTGCATGGGCGGATTCAGGAGGGTGGGGGGGCAAGGGACACTTGAAATAAAATGATGTGAATTAATAACATTATTTTATTTTTAACAAGTGATAAAAACATAAAATAAAGACATGTGATTTGTGTGCATGGGCGGATTCAGGAAGGAAGGGGGACACGGGACACTTGAAATAAAATGATGTGAATTATTAACATTATTTTATTTTTAACAAGTGATAAAAACATAAAATAAAGACATGTAATTTGTGTGCATGGGTGGATCCAGGAGTGGGGGGGATACTTGAAATGAAATTATGTTATTTTTAACATTATTTTATTAGCTTTAAAACTCCTCAAAACCGAGAACACTCATATCTATACGATGTGTTTCTTTGTATTGTCCTGTCTTTCTTGTATTATGTCGTCTTGTGTACTTGTTCTTGTTCTCCTTTGCTGTCAGGCTGTCACTCAAACAACTAAAATAAAAACATCATGAGATGCTTATTTCATACAAACAACCAAATACCAAACACTCTTATGGCAAACATTTAAATTATCATTTTACTAACTATATTTTACAATAATATTAAAATTTCAATGTTTAAAAAAAATTGTTATCTAAAACCAAAACCAATAACCACATGAAAACCATTTCCCCTGGCCAACCACCCCCCCCTCCCCCCGGTATCCGCGCCTAGTGGTGCCAAATATAAAACTCTTTATAATATATACTCTTTTACTAGTAAAAATGTCTAAAAACTATAAACAGCAGCCTAATTGCGTAAGTTAATTCGGCAAGGCAAAGGGTTTGACCCCATGAAAGAACTTGAACAATTAACCAATCACATGCGAGATGAAAGACGCGATGTGGATTTCCGTCTATGTAATTGGTCGATTGTTCATACTCTTTCATGGGGTAAGAAACTTTGCCTTTCCGAATTCACTTACGCAATTAGGCTGCTGATATTATAATGCAAAATCTACTGATACCTACATTATTATGTTTAAATAATACTAAAGTCGGAATATTAAATTATGTACCTATGCATTTACCTGTCGGTACTTATGTCCATATTTTCATGACCAATAAGTGGAGTTGCCTTTTTCTCCTATTCTGTACAGCCGGAGCTACAATATAAATGTATGTTTGTAAGTATAGATAAACCATTATATTATATTATGCGAAATTACTAAAGTATTCGTACATGACGCACTGCCACAAAACAGACCCAAAGAATTAGATCTCCGCATCCGGAGATGTAATTGAGGTACAACACGGTAAAAATAAATGTGCACCTCGCTGGATTGCGAACCCACTTCTGCCTACCCGCGCGGCGCCCTACGTTTGTCCCGAGCGAGTCGAACGACAGAGTTTCGTGACAGCGCCGGGTGCACAGTTATTTTCCCCGAGCAGTACGTACTTGCAGTGGAGTACTATACTTACAACGCGCATTCATTTCGCGGCCACCGCCGTCAGTGACACTCAATCGGCTTTCGAGGAACCACGCGTGCTATTTTTCTGAACGGAACCTACCTCTGCTCCCTCGTACTTCATATAATTTTTATTATAGTAACTAAATACCACCTAGTTACTTCACCTAAATATAAATATACTTGGTTATTGAAGTAATTAGTAAGTGCCTAGTGTTTTTCCCGTACTGGGTAAGTTGTACAATTTGAATCATTGTTTTATTTTATCTATCTGGTTAAATATGAGTATAGCCGCTGCTGCTCTCTGTGATTTATTTTTAAAAGGAAGACTACTTGTACGGTGAACCCGCACATTTCGTAATATTAAGTAGGTTAAGCTACATCAGCGTTTGCATAAGCGCCATCATTTTAGTCCACTTGCTTAGTAAAATAAATCAGTGATTTTACCACACTCAACACGGGCGGTTTATTTCATTATCCCCGGGTTTTCATCATCTCCAGTGTACAGAACTATCATCGTGCACTTGAACTAAGTGTATAGACCTTCTTCGTACATTTTTTTGGTCCTTCGAGAAACTGTGATCACGCGAATTTATCAATCAATCGGGTGTATAGATCAAGGTGTGTTGAAATCGCAGCCACACACTTGATTATATTCGTTGAGTTTTTCGCGACAGTTCCGTAAATAGTTCAACTCAGTCCATTCAGTGAACCATCAGTGAATTGTTCCAAGAAGACATCGGTGGAGCTGAATCTACATCAGTACTACACACGGCGTTGGCAGCCTACAGTTGGTATCGCAATTCGTCAGTGTCCAAGTTAGATTGTTCCTATATTAAATCATAATGGCCGTTTTAAGCGCTCGTCAATCGGAAATATTAGAAGGTCTCAATAGGATTAAGGTCAACTTCGGTAAGGATCCGTTGTCGAGAAAAACGCCAGAATACATCCAAAAGAGAATAGAGTCGTTGAATAACCTCTGGGGAGAGTTCGAACAAAATCACTTGAAACTCTCTCGAGTTTCCGGATAGGGAACCTCAATACTTCGCATCTAACTTTTATCAACAGGGTAAGAGCCTCTACCAGTCTACTCTAAGCTTACTTACTGCCTTTGGTTCGGATGAAAAGGGTACACAGTCAAACCCTGAAGCCACTGAGCTGTTGGCTCAACAGAGAACCAATTTTAGGGCTTTCAACAGGTCGGTGAGGAGCATCAACGTAGACGAAATAGGTGAAAAATGGGAACTTGAAGACGAGCTTAGGAAGCAAGTGGAACACTATCGATACTTTACATCTTCGAATCGACCACATACTTCAAGGTGGAGATATTTCATACGAAAATGAGTTTAGCATGTACGAGCGTAGCTATAAAGATATGAAGCGTTCTCTAAATAAGAAAATATCGTCCATGGTTCATATACAACAGGCAACGCCGAACCTCGAGATTCCTACCTTTACGGGGAAATACACGCAGTGGCCAACATTTTGTGACCTGTTTACAGAAGCTATTCACGACAACAACACCATAACCAAGGCTCAGAAGATGCAACACTTGAAAGGAAAGATCAAGGGAGAGGCCGAACGCCTTATTCAACATCTTCACATTTTGTCTGAAAATTATGACACAGCTTGGGAAATCCTTAATCACCGATATAATAATGCTCAAGTTCTCTTTACAAATCAAATAGAGATATTTTTAAATCGGCCTTCTAACTCCAAACAAACAGCATATGAGTTGAAGCAGTTATATGATACCATCACGGAGTGTATCCACGCTATACACAACCTTGGTGTGAACACAAACACATGGGATCCGTTGTTAGTACATCTTCTCAGTAAGAAACTGGACCAGGAGACTTACTGTGACTACAAAGAGGCGCGTACATCACCCAGGGAGCTCCCATCCTTGGCGAATTTATGACGTTCCTCGAAAAGAAGTTCACAGCCCTGGAACCCTTACACCGAATAGAGATAGAACCAACGAAGCCTGCCTTTAAACGGGAGTCTAGTCAACTGCGTGACAAACCTGCAAATCAAGGAGGACTACAAGAAGCATTATCAAGTCGTCGCTACTCAACGGCCCGACTGTCCGATTTGTAATATACGTCACCCTTTAGTTCGTTGCTGGAAATTTATGAAAATTACCCCGGGTGATAAATTGCAAAAATTGCAAAAATTGCCATAATTACCATCCAGACAGTGAGTGCAACAGCACAAAACGTTGCAAAAAGTGTAACAGTGAACACAACACTTTTCTGCATGATGCGTGTGTACCACATCAACAAACCGCAGCGACGACGTGCGCTACTGTGCAGCCATCACCAGCACAGCATAACGTCAACCACGTCGCAGCTGATAACGAAGAAGTACTGCTAACCACGTTGTCGTTAACAGTATTATCTGAAAATGGTCCATATGTCATATTACGAGCGCTTTTAGATCAAGGTTCTCAAATTTCATTGATTTCAGAAAATGCGAGGCAAATGTTAGGCTTGCAACGTCGACAATATCAGGCCTCCATTTCAGGGGTAGGTCCAGTCTCCAAACAAAGCAAAGGATATGTAACACTAGACTGCAAGTCCATCTACGGAGATTATACCCTGAAGACTCAGGCGTTAGTTGTATCAAAAGTCATAAGCAGCCTACCGAACTCATCAAACAGAGCTGGTCTCACTTGCAACATCTTCAGTTAGCAGACCCGGAGTACAACGTATCAAGACCTATTGATCTTCTTCTGGATGCCAGTGTATATTCGGAAATTATACTAAGCGGTCTTATCAAGGGCCCATTGCAGGCCCCAATAGCTCAACAAACCAAAATGGGTTGGATCTTATCAGGCAATGTCAAAAGGTTCAACTGTCATGTCGCCATCAACAACATTGAAGAAATAGCCAAGTTTTGGGAGTTGGAGGATATTCACGACTCATCATCATCAAACGTGACTATTGGTGATCAATTTTGTGAAGATTTCAACAAAACCACCACGAGACGCTTAGATAATGACATGTATGAAGTTGGGATACCCATGACTCCAGGCTTTGAACAGCAACTCGGGTCATCAAAATATAAAGCTATAGCGCAATTTAAACAATTAGAATCAAAAATGGCCATAAATACATCATTTTCAAGTCAATACAAACAATTTATGAACGAATACCAAGAATTAGGTCACATGCGGCAGGTCGAAAGTACAACCGATCAGGCGTACTACTTACCACATCATGGTGTATGGAAACTTGATTCCACAACAACAAAGTTGAGAGTGGTTTTTAATGCCTCATCCAAGACTACATCGGGTAACAGTCTGAACGACTTAATGTACAGTGGACCCAACTTACAACAAGACCTATTAGCACTTATCATAAATTGGAGGCAATACCAATATGTAATCACTGCGGATATTGAAAAATGTTTCGTCAGATACTCGTTAGAGAGCAAGATCAGCCTCTGCAAACGATCATTTGGAGAGATTCAATGGATGATCAATTGAATCATTATCAATTAACCACTGTAACGTACGGGACCAAAGCAGCTCCATTTTTGGCTATGCGGACTCTAAAACAACTCGCGGCAGATGACGCAGAAAAATATCCACTAGCAGCAGCAGCTGTACAGAACTCCTTTTACATGGATGATTTGCTGAGTGGACAGAATACCGCCGATCAAGCAAAAGAGCTACAACTACAACTTATCAAAATTCTCCACGGTGCTGGTATGAACCTGCGAAAATGGTCAAGTAACGCTCCAGAACTCCTGCAACATTTGACAACCGACCAATTGAACAGTCCGTACGAATTTAAATTTCTCGAATCGAGAAAGACTCTAGGCTTAAAATGGAACCCATCTTCCGATACATTCATGTTCCAAAGTCATGTAATCCCTAAGAGTAATGCAGTAATTACAAAGCGGAAATTATTGTCCGAAGTATCTAAACTCTTCGATCCTCTTGGTTGGTTATCACCGCTTACAATCAGAGCGAAGCTACTGTTTCAAAAAACGTGGTCCATTGAAACCAACTGGGATCAAGAACTACAAAAGGACATGCAAGAATATTGGGTTAAATTAAAAGAAGACATCAACAGCATCGACAAATTTCGCATACCAAGATTCTTAGGTAACACAGAAAAAACCTGTCAATTACATGCGTTTTGCGATGCATCAGACAAAGCTTACGCTTGCGTTATTTACCTCGTCACCAAGAACAATAAGGGCGACTACACATCGACAATTGTTGCTGCAAAAACAAAGCTGGCACCGGTCGCAAAGAAAACATCGCTTCCTAGACTGGCGCGCAGCCTCCTTCTTCTCCTGATGGATGTGTGACGAGTATGTCGGATATTCGCATTCATCAAAAGGACGTGCGTAGGGTGCTGCGTAGCCTTGATGTGAACAAAGCGAGTGGCCCCGACGGGATACCAGCAATTGTGCTTAAAACCTGTGCGCCTGAATTGTCTCCGATCTTGACTCGCCTGTATCGCCTTTCGATAGAGACTGGAAAAGTACCGAGGGCTTGGAAGCAAGCCAACGTACAGCCTGTGCCCAAGAAGGGCAGTCGAGCTGAACCGGCAAACTACAGACCCATCTCTGTAACGTCCATCCTCTGTAAAAGTATGGAACGTGTGCTTAACGGAAAGCTCCTGGCATACCTAGAAGCGAACGACATTCTCAGTGACCGCCAATACGGCTTCCGCCGAAATCGGTCCACTGGGGATCTTCTAGCGTATGCCATTCACATCTGGAGTGAGGCCATCGAGAAACACGGGGAAGCGCTAGCCGTCTCCCTCGACATCTCGAAGGCTTTCGACAGGGTCTGGCACGAAAGCCTCATTGGTAAGCTTCCCACCTTCGGACTGCCTAGTGGTCTGTGTAATTGGATTGCGGACTTCCTGAGGGATCGATCCATCCGAGTGGTTATCGATGGCTGCTCGTCCGGTCAGTTAGATATCAACGCCGGAGTCCCTCAGGGGTCAGTGCTCTCGGCAACATTATTCTTGCTGCACATTAATGATCTGCTAAAACCCGGCACCTTTGGGTACGCAGATGACAGCACTGTTGCTGTGAGATACGTGTCCGACGCACGAACTACTGGGCCTCAGATTCGGTCTCTCCGGGAGGCCATGGTCGAACGCTTGAATCTGTCCTTGAAGGCGGTCTCCGAATGGGGTGATGCCAATCTGGTCAGTTTCAATGCTACTAAGACCCAGGCGTGTCTTTTTTCCGCTAAGAAGAGCCAATTCCACCCGGCTCCATCTTTCCGTGGTGTAACCGTGCCGTTAACGGACCATCTCGAACTTCTTGGTATTACGTTGACATCAACCCTTAATTTTGGTCCATTCATAGAGGCGAAAGCTCAGTTGGCTGCAAAAAAGTTGGGGATTCTTGCAAAGGTGAGACGGTACTTCACACCTGAACAGCTGCTTAACTTGTATAAAGCGCAAGTTCGATCGTGCATGGAGTACTGCTCTCACCTCTGGGATGGATCTGCCAAATACCAGCTTGATGCACTTGAGTCGATTAACAGACGGGCCAAGAAGCTTATTGGCAATGATGCACTGGTCGCGTCAAAGCTCCAGAGCCTCGAACATCGACGCCGAGTTGCCAGCCTGTCGGTTTTTTATCGGTTACATTTCGGGGAGTGTGCGACGGAACTGCACAATTTGATTCCGCCTAGCCCTTTCCATCATCGGACTACAAGACGTACGGCCATGCGCCATCGGTACATGGTGGACATCCCACCCATACGCACAAAGCGTTTTGCTAATACTTTCATTGTGCGCACAGCTAAGGAGTGGAATTCCCTTCCGGAGTCTTTGTTTCCTGATAGCTACAACCTTGGGATCTTTAAGTCAAGAGTGAATAGGTTTCTACTAGGCAAGCGTGCTTCACCGTAGGCCACATCATCGCTTACCATCAGGCGAGGTAGTGGCCTATCAATAATAAAAAAAAAAAGACTGGAATTCTGCGGCGCGCTACTTCTATCTCAACTTGTAAAGAAGGTAATTGAGTCCTTACCAAATATAGGTATGACGCTTCATGCATGGACAGATTCTATGATAGTTTTGGGCTGGCTACACGGAGATACAACCAGATGGAAGTCATTTGTAGCTAACCGGGTTGAGCAGATAACTAACATCGTTCCGGCAGAATTCTGGAGTCATGTCAACTCGGAAGAAAACGCAGCTGATTGTGCTACACGCGGCATAACGTCTTATCAATTATTAAACCAATCTTTGTGGTGGGAAGGGCCTGAATGGCTAAAAGGTTGCGAGAGGAAAGATGCAGTAAAGATCGTATACCAGTCCCCAACAATAGAAATAAAAGCGGTTTGTGTGAACACAGCCTTAGTGGAAAATAATGTTACATTTTTTTTTTTTTTTTTTTTTTTTTTTTTTATACCACTTAGGTGGCAGACAAGCACACGGCCCACCTGATGGGAAGCGGTCACCGTGGCCTAGGGACGCGTGCAACACCAGGGGCATCACACTCGCGCTGCCGACCCCGCAAAAACCTTCTAATGCCCTTCTTGAAGAACCCCATATTGTAGTCGCTAGGAAAAACCACGGCAGGGAGATCATTCCACAGCCTAAGCGTGCGCGGAATAAAATTTCTTTCAAACCTTACAGTGCGCACTGCAGGTGGATGCAATGTGTGAGGATGAATTCCCTGCCTGTGGCGAGCGGTGCGATGATAAAAAGTGGCCGTGGGCATCATGTCGAACAATTCATCTGAACACATACCATTATATAGGCGGTAGAAGACGCACAGTGAGGCGAAATCTCTCCTCAGGCTAAGCGGCTCCACGCCGCCTAAAAGTATGGGATCGTCGACTATCCGCAGCGCACGTCTTTGCACCGACTCGAAGGGGTCAAGCTGGTATGCAGGTGCTCCGGCAAAAAGGTGACAGCAGTACTCCATGTGGGGCCGGACTTGTGACTTATAAAGAATAAGTCTTTGCCCCGCAGTGAAGTACTGCTTCGCCCTGTTGAGCACTCCAAGTTTCTTAAATGCCAACTTGACCTTGTCCTCGAGGTGATTACGGTACTGGACGTCACTGGAGATATCGACACCAAGGATCCCTATACTCGAGGAGATGGTGAGTGGTGTGTTCAGGAATTGTGGCGCTACAATGAATGGGGTTTTCTTAGCGGTGAATGCACGAACTTGTGTCTTAGTGGGGTTGAATTGGACTAGGTTTAGTCTTCCCCAATCGGACACTCCTGTGAGAGTAGTCTCGATTTCAGACACAAGTTGTTCGCGACTTTCCTCCACTGCGGACCGAGGGAGGTTAGCCCGACCCGTGTAAAATGCATCCCCGGTACTGTCATCTGCATAGCAATGAACGGAGTCAGCAGACAGCATGTCATTGATATGCAGCAGGAACAGGGTCGTGGATAGCACGGAGCCTTGTGGAACGCCAGCATTTATGTCCATGCGGTCCGAGCAGCTGCCGTCAACAACGGCTTGAATGCTTCTGTTGGACAGAAAGCTGGCAATCCATTCGCAAAGTCCCTCGGGCAGTCCATAGGACGGCAACTTCGCCAGAAGACCTCTGTGCCAGACCCGGTCGAAGGCCTTCGCTATGTCCAGGCCGACCGCCAGTGCCTCACCCCCACTCTCGATGGCTTGCGCCCATCGGTGTGTGAGATACACAAGAAGGTCACCGGTTGAGCGACTGTGGCGGAAGCCGTACTGCCGGTCACTCAATAAATCGTTTCCCTCTAGGTATCTCAGGAGCTGTGCGTTAATAACACGCTCCATTACCTTCGAGAGGAGGGAGGTGATAGCGATAGGCCTGTAATTGGACGGGTCTGTCCTGTCGCCTTTCTTAGGCACAGGGTGCACGAAAGCGGTCTTCCACGAAGCTGGGACTTGTCTCGTGGAGTAGGAAAGTGCGAAAAGACGTGTAAGCACAGGGCACAACTCTGGGGCACACTGTTTAAGCACCATTGCCGATATGCCATCAGGCCCACTCGACTTGTGAACGTCTAGGGATTTGAGCTCCCGCCGGACCACCCGTTGTGTGATTTTTATTTCTGGTAAAGAAACACCACACCAGGGTATAGTGGGTGGTACGGCATTCCCGTCGTTCATTGTCGAGTTTGACGCAAAGAGGTTACCTAAAAGATCGGCCTTCTCCTTAGCGCTATGGGCCAGACTGCCGTCGGGTTTAAGCAGCGGCGGCAAACAAGGCCGACAGAAATTTCCCTCGGCAGCTTTGGCGAGCGACCAAAATGCACGGGTACCCGACGGGTATCGCGCCAGCCGTTCACCAATTCTGCCGATGAAATCAAATTTGGCCCTAGCCGTTGCTCTTTTACTGGACCTCGAGGCGGCATTCAATTTCCGCTTCACTTCAGCGATATTTGGATCCTTGTTCGCAAGAGCCGTGGTCCAAGCCTTATAAGCAGATTGCTTGAATTTATTACTGAATTACTGCAAAATTACAGTTCGTTGACACGAATTGTGCGGATTTCTGGCTGGGTTTCACGTTTCATCAATCGAATTCGCAACAAACAGATTGCAACACATGGTTTTCTGAAGTCATCAGAAATAAACAACGCTTACAATTTAATTATTAAAGAAGTGCAATCACAGGCATTTCATCAAGAATTACAACATATCAAGTGTAAACAACACGTGAGCTCGAAAAGCAAGATTTGCAGTTTAAACCCTTGGCTAGATGAAAATGGTTTATTAAGAGTTGGTGGACGTTTAAAACACGCCAGTATAAGTACATTGGCTAAGCATCCCATCATCCTACCAAGCCACAGTCGACTTACTGATCTTGTCATTAGCCAGGCACACATAACAACTTTGCACGGTGGTCCCCGACTAACACTTTCTTACATAAGGGATAGATACTGGATCATTAGCGGAATCAGGACGCTAAAACGGTAGTTAAGACTGTGCGTTAAGTGTCGCCGATTTAACAGCGAAGTTCAACAGCAAATTATGGCAGACTAACCACGACCCAGAGTCACTCCGTCAAGGCCATTCACTCATACTGGTGTCGATTTCACGGGCCACGTAGAGTTGAAAGTCAATAAAGGACGCGGGATTAAATCGACGAAAGGATACGTAGCAGTCTTCGTCTGCCTGTCAACCAAAGCGGTCCACCTGGAACTGGTTTCAGACCTGAGTACGGCCGCCTTTCTAGCAGCCTTTCGTCGATTCTGCTCCCGACGTGGATCACCAGGCCGCATGTATAGTGACAACGGTACAAACTTTGTACGCGCGAATCGACTCATGAAGAAGGAGTATAAGGAGATTATTAAGAATATCAACCCGGACTTCTTTAACAAAATCGGTGAAATGAGCATCCAGTGGCACTTTAATGCACCAGCCTAGCCTAACGCTTGTGGACTTTGGGAGGCGGCTGTGAAGAGCTTGAAATACCATTTGAAAAGGGTTAAAGGCGATCAACACCTTACCAACGAAGAGTTTTCGACGTTACTTTGCCAAATAGAGACGTCTGAATTCCAGACCACTGTGTCAACTCACGGAAAATTCAGACGACGACTGCCTTACTCCGGGACACTTCCTGACTGGGGCACCGATTTTATCACGGCCTCAAACTGAACCGGAATCATCAACGCTCAAAGCGCGATGGCAACTCGTCCAAGCTATGACAAAGAATATCTGGCAACGGTGGTCATCGGAGTATCTGCAACAGCTACAAACCAGAACCAAGTGGCAAAAGGCACGACATAACCTTAAAGTCGATGAATTCGTCCTCATACGTGAAGAGAACGTACCTCCAGGTAAATGGGCCATGGGTCGAGTACACCTACTTCATCCTGGAAAGGACGGGTATGTCAGAGTAGTTACTGTCAAGACAAGCAATAACACCATACAGCATCCAGTCAACAAGCTTGTATACTTGCTTGTAAATGAGGTGGTATCCCCATCTGAACTCATAAACCAGAGTATGGATGAGTCTTCCACTCCATCTTCAGATCCTATTGAAAACAAAAAGCGGTCTCCGCGACCACGAAAGCAGAAAACATTGCAAGCCTTTTTCATCAGTGTTTTACTAATGCTTTTATTTGCATCTCCTAGTCTACAACAGAAGGTGACGTACAACGTTACGCAAATTACCGCAACCCAAGGACTTTACTTCGACAAGATGTCCAACCTCCAAGTTATCAAGGACGATTGGAAACTCATCGTGTTTTATAACATGTCCACGTTCTATCACGGAGTATTGAACATTAAAAACTATGTCAAACACTTGAAACAAACCGCCGAATGCATGGGTTCGCAATACGATAGCGTCATCCTACAATTAGAGCACGAAGTAAAGGAACTTGAGCATTATCAAAAACTCCTTGAAAACCCAAACGCAAGAAGGCAAAAACGTGGTTTAATCAACGGAGTAGGGTACCTGGCAAACACATTGTTCGGAGTATTAGATGAAAACTTCGCTCAACAGTATAAGCAGGACATAGAAATAATAACTAATCATGAAAATCATCTTCAAAGGCTACTGAAGAATCAAACCTTGGTCTTGGAATCGGAATATAACATACTGCGACGCAGCGAGGAGACTATGAACAAACAGTTCAAATTTTTAAAACAACATCTGCAAAACGTCACTGACGAAATCAATAAGGTGCGTCTAGACAACAGAAACGGCATTTATGTTACATCATCCGCCCTAGCTGCGAGTATCATATTGTCAAACCTAATGCGAATCCAACACACACTAATCGACACCGTGACAGACATCAGCCACGGTCGCATCGACCCGTACCTTATGACTCCTGAACAGCTGGCTCGTCAGATCAATATTATTTCCGGACAATTGCAGGGAAATCTAATGACCCCAATCGAGTCATCAAACCTATCTGAGTTGTACAAAATTATGAAGGCGTCTGCAACGCTGTATGAAGGCTATCTTATTATAGAGATAAAAATGCCGCTTGTGCAACGATATCTTCGAGTTGGATAGAATAATATCTGTTCCCCAGAAAAGGGGCTCGAATCACGTTCGCACTGTCCCAAGCTCACCGTATATTGCCTACAACATACAAAAGGACCTCGCCCTTCTCCTATCAGATAGCGACCTGCAAGCATGCTTCCATTTAACAAGTAAAAATCGCCTACTGTGCTCCATTGATAAACCTATTTACAATTTAGGAATAAAACAGTCGTTATGCGATATCCAGACTGTAAGTACTTTGAGCGCATGTAAACAAGAAGTGTCCACGTGCCACAATTATTGGGTTAAGCTACACAACTTGAATTCCTGGTTTTACACCTGTTGTGAGTCATGCGAACTCCGTATTTCCTGTATTGCTGATACAACAACGACAGTTATACGGGGCAGTGGTATCATTGACCTAGGTTACGGATGCACACTGAAATCCGATTCGTACAGTACTCACACCCACAACAACTACTTACGCTATTTGAACTTGCAATCAAAAATCGAAGTCCCAGAGGTTTCCATCTTGAACTCTCTATAAATACAACCTTGCCCAACGATTTCGACGTACCGGAAAACCACACCCATATGTGGAATCAGCTGAGAGACCAAATAGCCAATATAAAGGTACAATCTTCTACACAACTAAACGTCCACGACACCCACCATTATTCCGTCGTGTACGTTACCTTGGCCTTGATACTCATCTTAGGGGGCATATGCGTATACTTATTTATCAGAAGTAAATGCCGCACCACACCTGCGCTGCAGCAGCGTGAGATGTTGGAGGTACGTGTACCGGAGGGCGAGCGAGCCCCGGGGGTGGAGGCGCAAGCTGAACCCACAGGACTGGGATCTACTGAGTGCGTGCGTGAAACCGTGCCAGTGTCAGTGATCAGTGAGTTTAGTGAAATTAGTAAAAGTATAAATAAAGGGACCTCTCCTATGGTGGAATATTAACAAGAACATAATCAGACAATTTAGTGTTAGGTATACATAGTACTTAGAGTAGATATTGTTGATATCACCTTGTACCAGCTTTCAACAAAAATTGTATCATCTATCCTAAGTCATCATTTGTATTGTATTCAGACACACTAGGTTTCATCTAGGTTTAACATATTCCCTAGTGTTCTCCTTCAGAGTTGGCAGAATGTACGGTGAACCCGCACATTTCGTAATATTAAGTAGGTTAAGCTACATCAGCGTTTGCATACGCGCCATCATTTTAGTCCACTTGCTTAGTAAAATAAATCAGTGATTTTACCAGACTCAACACGGGCGGTTTATTTCATTATCCCCGGGTTTTCATCATCTCAAGTGTACAGAACTATCATCGT
This sequence comes from Orthosia gothica, assembly GCA_949775005.1. Taxonomy (NCBI): domain Eukaryota; kingdom Metazoa; phylum Arthropoda; class Insecta; order Lepidoptera; family Noctuidae; genus Orthosia; species Orthosia gothica. The sequence continues at coordinate 106,051 of CATKRY010000096.1, forward strand.
GCACTTGAACTAAGTGTATAGACCTTTAGATTTTTTTTGTGGTTTAAAATTCGTTACTGTCGTTGTAAGCTTCCTTTATCTGGGCCGTTTATAACGGTTAACTTTTAAATGATGTCTTAAGAGGAAACGGGGGTGGTCTTTTCTCCATACAAAAACTCTCGTCTGTTTTCTCTCTGGTTTATGAACTTAAAGCAATAATTTTTTACAGTAAAATAAATATTAACTTCTTCTATGTCCCTATGTTTTCCTTTTTGGTGATATATTATCCGTATAAGAACTAGAACCCTCTCAAAATGCTCAAAATTGTCTGTATTGAGTCGCTGTCTTCAGAGCCTTAGTGTACAAATTTGATAACTATTAATGAAAAAAGGAAAACATAGGGACATAGTAAATATCCTTCTTATTCAGTTTATGAAATATCTTCTAAATCGGTCCAATATTGGAGGAGAAAACAGACGAGAGCCAAACCTCGAATTATGACTTTTTACTTAAGAAAATTTGTCGAATCTGCGGTTGTCCTTATCGCACGAATTTGTGGGCGGGGTTTGACGCAAGGGGTCTGCATAATACGTACACAGACGAAAAGGTGATGCGTAGTAGTTGAAAATAATATCGATATACTAGTGTTGTAAACAGTTATCGATAAACACATTTATATTGTTTGCATGTGCTGTTTAGTGGGAATTACAAATAGAAGTATTAAAAAGTAATGGATACAAAATAAAATTAAGTGCATGTCTTTATTTATTTATTTATTTATATATATACACTTTATTGTACACCATAACAAACAAGAAAAAGAAACTTAATACTAAAAATATACAATGGGCGGCCTTATCGCATACCGCGAAATGTTTATTACAAAAAGTTTTCAATACAAAACAGTAAATTATATATCGGATAGGTATCCGCAGTCTCTAGATCGCCTACTAGGTACATCAGCGAAATTAAACTTATTTCAACGTCAGCCGCACGGGTCAATCCACAGAACAGATAAAAGAGGTTTTATCTGTTCTGTGGGTATGCTTGCCGTGGTTGTTCCGTGGATGGGTGACCATCTTTACATACCAAGACCCGTCCGTGTCTCGCCAAGCACGTTAAGCCGTTGGTCCCGGCTGTTATTTTCGGCTTTGACATCCTGAAAGTCTGACTCGTTTTACCAAGGGGTTTCATATTACCCAGTAACTGGTTGTGGAGGTCAGATAGGCAGTCGATCTATCAAAATACTGGTATTCAGCTGCATCTGACTCCAACGTAGATGGGAAAAGGCTAGGCAGACGTGCTTTCTCTCACTGGTTTATTCTTTGGTATCCGATCGTCAATGATTTCTGGTGAAAGGCTAATGCCTTAGGCTTGCCACTAATGTGGTAGAACTTTTCTATTAATGGTTCCATTTTTTGCCATAATGCATTGTCCCTCTTAATATTTTGAAAAATAAAAGCTTTTGGGACTCCATAAAATAAAATAACAGAAATTTCGACGAGTTATGTGTAGTTGGCCTTGTACTTAGTAGAAGTAATTTTGATTCTGTTTTAATTGTAACATTTTGCCTTTAAACGTACATAAATCTATAACATCATCATCATCGTCATCATATCAGCCGAAAGACGTCCACTGCTGGTCACAGGCCTCCCCCAAACGTCACCACATTGATCGGTTCCGTGCGTCTCGCATCCAGTGGATCCCCGGAACCTTCACCAAGTCATCGGTCCACCTGGTGGGAGGCCTTCCAACGCAACGTCTTCCGATTCGCGGTCGCCACTCCAGAACCTTTCTGCCCTATTGGTCATACGTTCTGCGAGCAATGTGCCTTGCCCACTGCTACTTAAGTTTGGTAATTCTTCGGGCTATGTCGGTAACCCTGGTTCTCTTGCGGATCTCTACATTTCTGATTCGACCACGCAAGGAAACTCCATGCATATCCCTCTCCATTGCCCTTTGGGTGACTGTAAGCTTTCTGATGAGGCCCATTGTAAGCGACCATGTCTCAGAACCATATGTCTGGCAACACACACTGGTCTGGTCACTGTGTCTCAAGTCTATACTTGTGACACTGTGGTAAGTTGGACGAGAATATAGCGCAACTTCTCGAACACTGCCCAGCCAAGTCGAATTCGACGGTTGACCTCTTTCTCGAAGTTGGCCCTACCCAACTGGATCGTTTGTCCCAGGTAGACATAGTCGCCCACAACTTCGAGTGAAGAGTATCCGACTTTGATTGGAGTGAGTGTAAAATGGGCATTCAACATCACCTTGGTTTTGTCTATGTTCATCCTAAGACCCACTCTTTAGGTAGCTCTACTGAGGTCATCGAGCATTGTACTGAGGTCCTCCATGGTCTTCGCCATGACCACTATATCGTCGGCAAACTGAAGGTGATTGATGTATTCGCCATTGAAATTTATGCCTAGCCCTTTCCAGTTCAGAAATCTGAAGACATCCTCCAGTGCAGCGGTGAACAGTTTCGGAGATATGACGTCTCCCTGTCTCACACCTCGCTGCAGAAGGACGGGTTCCGAGGTCTGATCCTGAAGTCGAACTGACATGGTGGCCTTTTTATACACACTTTTCAACACTTCGATGTACTGGTAGTCAATTTGGTACCGTTGGAGAGACTGCAGTACAGCCCAAGTGTCGATCAAATCGAAGGCTTTCTGGTATTCCACAAACGCTAAACAGAGAGGCAGGTTGTACTCTTCGGTCTTCTGTATAACCTGCCGCAGCGTATGTACCTATGTGGTCTACGGAGACGATTAGTGATGATCCTTGAAAACAGTTCTAAATCTATTTATTTTTGTTCAATTCCGTCTTCAGGTGACATTCTTGCAATTTCGTAAGGACAGTTTACCTCTATTATCGAGTCTTGACCTATCAGACCATCCAGGCTTGCCGCGAAAAAGGGTTTCTTTTCATCGATAAACATTCCACACTCTAATACCTGTAGGCCCGTGTGCTTGATAAATTGATCGATCGCTTTAGATTCAGTTTCCTTGCCATAATTGGTAGCCACAGTTCCTTTAAATTTCTTATATAATAACGTTTCTCAAATTTTGCGAACCAATGTTTTCGGTCGCATCTTACATATTCGCCCAACATTCGATGCCGTAAGCCTCTTTAGTCTTTCAATTTCCCATAAGCTATTATCGCTTTGGCCCCCACTATTTTCCTTTGAACATCCTTAGTTGAGAGCAATCTTTCAAGAAATATTTTTTCTTTTAATTTATATAAATCCAAAGGCATATCTTCTTCTATCTTCTTCCAACTCTAAGCGACCGTAGTTTTTAACAGGTTCTGTAGTTCTTTTTATTTTGCTCGTGCCGTCTTTGGGATATGTCAGTTTTCTTTTTCGGAAAATCTCTGTGATTTTTTTCGACCGCTGCTTTTGATCTATTTTTTTTTATTTGCCCGGACTGCAGCCCTGTATTATTTTTTGGATGCGTGAATGAATAGGCCTTCGATATTTCATGAAGTTACTGCTCCACTTGTCTGATATGATATGAGCCTGCAAAGTTAACTCTTTTTCCGCCAATAAATTTGGCAATTACATAATTAAATTGCTCCACAGTATTATTAGTCACGTCCAAAAAAAAAAGATTTTCTGCATTTGCTGTTAAGAATAACAGATATTCTTGGATATCAGTCCACAATCCACAACAACAAAAGTTACGAGTGACTGGGGCGATTACAAGAAATGCGCGAGCCGCGGCCGGGAGCGTTTCGGAGGCACGCACACACCGTCAACTTACACACACATGGATAGGGCGGCCGGGCGCCACGCGCTCGCAGTTCGCAGAGCGACAGCGATAGTTTTTTCAAATACCTATTTTTCAAAAGTCTCTCCGCCCGTATTTCCTCTTAAGGATACCTACATCTGTAAAAATAATAACTGATGATGTACACTATCGCTGACACCAATCCTTTGGCCTAAATTCTACTTTCTATTTATCAGCGCTTTCTATCATTAGTAAATAGTCGCTTAAATACCTAGTATTTTCTATTTTCTTCTTACTGCCTACTGAACCTAGACTAGCCTTCTAGTAGATGCCAATCTCTTTCTGTAAGGTGAGGGCTTGCAATTGAAGCTTGGCGAGATAAGGAGCTAATGTCATTTTGCAACGGGGTTCCAGGAACTTTTATGCAGTTGAAGATCGGCTTAGCTGGCTGACTGGAGGGCACTCTTGGGCCGGCATCCGGCACCATTGGACCACCTGCTGAACTGACTCCGAAGCCATGACCGACGTCACCGACTGGCACCAAGCAGGAGAGTGCGGTATTGAAGGCCTCCTACGTATTCCGACCTTTGACCGGCCTTACCTCCTACCATCTCGTTGTTTTTTTTTTATTTTTTTTTAATAAATATTGTAAAAATTAAAAGAAACTAAAATTCCTTATTTAAAAAAAAATTCACTTATTTTAGTTCAAGTACTAGTTACCAAGTTAATCAAAAGAAGTCAAAAAAATAAAAAAATATGCACACAAAAAATATAATTATATCTATCTCAATTCATAAAAAATAAACTTACGATCAATGTTTTAATAAACTAAGTAAAATAACAAGCAACAACAAGTTTAACAACAAATGCCTTTAATAGCAACTGTACTGTGTGTATAGAAACTGTGTTTCGACACTTAATTGGGCGCACGCCACGGGTACTTGTCTCACTTAATTTATTTTGGCTTACCCACATCACAAAATTAATGAATTTAAAAAGGGTGGTATTTAATACTTTAACTGTAATTCCCCTTTTTTCAATCAAAATATTCGAAATTACTACCAAAAATACTGAATTGCACACTAAATTTGCTCATCAAATAAATGAATTATACTATACTGCTAGATCTTTAAAGCTTAACTGTTTTACTGAATAACTATCTGTTAACTAAAAGTAAATCTAATAATTCTTCGAGTGCAACAAAATATTTAAGTTTTAAGGGAGGGGGGGAAACGAAACAAAGTCGACGGAGCCCCGCTGCGCAGGGCTCCTATTTCTGTCTGCAGGGTCTAAAGTAACCTAACATGAAGGAGATGACGGGAGCTGAGTTCGCTCGCTTTGCTCGCTCACTTCAGCTCCCGTCATCTCCTTCGAACCTAACCTATCCGTGTCGGGGTGCCCTAAGCTCCCGAGCTCGCTTCGCTCGCTCTTGGACTAATTCACATTTATTTTATATTTAATTGAATAATTTGTGTGCAAATCAGTATTTTTGTTTTACGGTGAGTAATATTGTTTTGCAGTAGGTTATTAGTGGAGATATTTTGTTTGCTTAAATTTCTAAATAGAGGTGCAGTTAAAAATTCCCCATTTAAATATTGTACTAAACTTGTTATCCTTCGGAGATACTCTTGTGTTACTAACATAGTATTAAGCTAATCACTTACATTGTTTGAATGACTACCGGTACATCGAAGTGTTGAAGTGTTGTACAAAAACGTTGCCATGTCAGTTCAATTTTAGGATCAGACCTCGGTAACTATCCTTCTGTAGCGAGGTGTGAGACAGGGAGACGTCATATCTCCGAAACTGTTTACCGCTACACTGGAGGAAATCTTCAAGGTTTTGGACTGGAGAGGGCTAGGCATTAACGTCAATGGCGAGTACATCATTCAATTTAGGTTGCCCGACGATATAGTTGTCATGGCTGAGACCATGGAAGACCTCAGTACAATGCTAGATGACCTCAATAGAGCTGCCGAAAGAGTGGGTCTTAGTATGATCATGGACAAAACCAAGGTGATGGTGAATGTCCATGTTACACCCACTCCTATAAAGGTCGGAGACTCAGTTGGGTAGGGCCAACTTTGAGAAAGAGCAGCGTTCGGGAAGTTGCGCGGTATCTTCTCGTCCAACTTACCACAGTTTCTCAAAACGAAAGTCTATGACCATTGTGTGTTGCCAGTTATCACCTATAAGTCTGAGACGCGTTCGCTAACAATAGGCTTCATCAGAAAGCTTACAGTCACCCTAAGGACAATAGAAAGGGCCATGCTCGAAGTATCCTTGCGTGATCGAATCGGAAATGTAGAGATCCGCAAGAGAGTCATGGCCTCCCACTAGGACCACATATATTGGATCACAGTGCAAAAAGAGATGCTTTTTAGTTTTTTGCTTTTTAGTTTTTTTAGTTACCAACAATCACAGCTTTAAAAGTAAATGTATGTGCCAGAAAATGTATGTATGTATGTGTAAAAAACTGACGAACCAATAATGATCGAAATCAAACTCACTTCGTGGCTTTATGCTGTCTGTGAAAGACAAGAATTTGGTTTCGGTATAATTGGCACCCTGTAATAAAATATAACATTTGATTTAATTAGAATTACTTTATTAATCAACAAATTTGATTTTTGGATGAAATTTGTAAAACCTATTCCATAAAAAAAAAAATAGTATTTGAACAAGTCTACTCTAATAACGTAGTCTACTCTTAAACATCACCGTATTTAAATCTTCCAACCACTTGGTAATTTATTGTAAATAACTGGGGCCATGCAATAAACACTGTTGCGCATACAAGCGGTTTGACATGATACTTGACATATTTTGCTATAGTCACGCCTATTCCTTGGGAATACATCAGCTAGGTGATTAATTTTAGAATCAGTCTCATCCAAGACATTTATCCTAAAATTGAAAACTAAAAAGTTCAAATTACAAAAAAAATGTTTTTGTTTTTTTTTTGCTTCTTTATTTTATTCATACTAACTAATATAATATTATAGTGTACACATACACATACATCCACACACCCATCCATCCATACATATCCATACTACTATTTTTACGCTTACCTCACCGGTTCATCACAGGACTCTTTGTTTTTAGTTAAGTGCCAACAACTGGCAAAAGTGGCAACTATTTTTAATAAGTGGTACATACGTATTATATACATTAAAGTATATCATTAGGTAGGTACTGATTATTATTTTCTTTCAAAATGTTATGTCTGTAGTTGTCTGTCTTTCTCTTATAGCATAATCAGTTGATTCAGTGAAATGCTAACAACTGGTAAATTTACCCTTAAAATAGTAAAAAGATGCAGATAACGATTCAATCCAATACGATAAAAATTAATTACAAAAAGCAGGGAAAAATAGTAAACTTGTGTGGAAATTTATAAAAACTAATACATTTAGAACAAAAAATCTCGAACCTCCGGTTGATTTGCTAACTACAGAGATTAACCCATCCAACGCAATGAATAAATTGTGAACGTTGGTAAGAACTTGGCAGAAAAATCCTTAAATAGTAGGCGTCTTTCCCCTCAAAATCCAGCTAGAACACCTTCTACATTAAATTTTTTTATATTATTGGATACTGACGTCAACGAAGTAGTAAGAATTATAGACGGGTGGAAGGATGTTTGTACTACTGGGTGGGATGAGATACCCAATAACATTCTCAAAAGATTTAAACACCTCTAAAGTAACAAAACACCAAACAATATTTTTTTGAATTCATTGTACTTTTATCCTACCTAGGATAGGTAGGATAAAAGTACCAACCCTACCTACCCTACCCTACCTACTCTACCTACCTACCATACCCTACCCTACCCTACTTTACCTACCCTACCCTACCTACTCTACCTACCTACCATACCCTACCCTACTTTACCTACCCTACCCTGCCTACCCTACCCTACACCTACCCTACTACCTGAACTTTCGAGACATACATAGACAATAGTTTAGATCATAGATAGATTAGATCATTATTATCATTTTTTTAGATCATTTGGATAGTGCACTTTTTAACCTTTGTAATTATTTATCTTAGAAAAATCATAGACAACATAAAAAGACATTTACGCTTTCGTTAACCTATAGAATAAATCTTAGAAATTGTTTTTGGAAGTAGAAAAATTTATGAAAGCGTAAATTTTAATCATTTGTCATTATTTCTGAACGCACGCATAAATGTCACTTCACTTCACTTCACTTCTTGTTTGAATGGCACCAGATGTGTATAATTTACACAATTCCGCCAATGTCAGGGTTATAGAGGATAAACGAAGGAGATTGATCGGTATGAAGAAAATAGTTTTATAATTGCCAAATTATGACGCTGATGGCCGGTGATAAATTTACCTAAAACAAACAAGAGACAACACTGTTATACCACACCGTGTTAGTATTATAAGTTAAAATATACTATTTGACAGGTACGAATCAAACGAACATTTATTTAAAATGATTCATCTTTCATAAATAATTATTCGTCGAGTTTTCACTCTTTTTAAGATGTATTCTGCTATTCGGGGCGGAGACAAATCCAACGAATCAAAAACCATGAAAATTGGTCCAACAGATCTCGAGTTATAAGTGTTGTAACAAACCCGTCTTTCTTTTATATATATAGATTACTATTGATGCAAAAACTATTTCTCTATTATTATTTACATTCATTTTATAATAAGTTAAACACTTTCATGATAATGCATTGTGGTTTATTATCATACCATAATAAAAGTTGCATTGTATATATATATTTTTTCTTTTACAGAAGATCTGGAGTATGTAGCAGGGGTTAATGAGATAGTGTAAACTTACGGATTTAGAGCAGAAAGATAGGATAAGAATCCACAACCAGTACTTGGGTGAAATAGCTAGCAGAGGAGTGGAAGAAAATGACTGATCATGTCATGCAATGTTGAAAATAAATATAGTGAAAGGGATAGAATTACAGAAAATAATTTATAAAGTTCCATGATTAATGTTCGAAACAGTGATTCCAGTGATTCTAATGAATCTATAAACATGGAAGTCTGAGATTCAGATTTTGATTATGGTAGTGAATAAACCAAAATTGTTATAGAGTACTGCTTTTTTTTATTTGGATTGATATATCACATCTACCACATTATATCTTAAGTATTGCCTACCTAAAGTACATATAGTATTTTTATTCAGACGAAGTAAAATTAATAATTCTAAAAAATCAAATTAGGTTATTCCAAGTATTTCATACTAGTTTTGGGGTTACTATGCCGAAATTTTTTAAAGGACATGGCCGGAATTTGTATAGAGCTGTGCCCTAACAAAAAATATTCATGTACATTGACATAAAGTACGTCGTATTAAAGCTTAGAGGTAAGGCTTTACAATAGTTTAAGTTTTATGATCATAGAAGAAGCGAGAGACATTCTAAAAAGGAAACAAAAAAAATGCCTAATCATTTTGAATAGCAATGATGTCGTTGTGGCACGTGTGATAGTTGACAGTGACAGTTGACAATTACAGTTGACAATGACAGTTAAAAATGACAGTAACAGATGAGTAATTGAGCGCCTTTCAGAATTTATGAAAAAAGAAAATATATGTATGAAACACTCTCACTGTCGGTGTTCCAAGCATTTTTATAGAATTACGCTTCGACAGTCGGCTAATGAAGAAACGTCGTTTACTTATATTACTGGGATATTATGACTATTATTTAAATCATACATCCTCATAGCGACTTAGCAAAAAATAAACAATTGGATATGCAATAAAACACAAAAATAGAACTGTAGTTAACAACTGTAACAGTAACTGTCTTTATCTGTATTTTGTAACTGCGGTGTTTAAGATGTTACAATATGCCTTCGCATTCGAGTAGTGGCCACACTACAATTCAGGCACCTTGACATCATGAAATCGTGACTCGTGAGCGTCCGAATCCAAATGGTATAAACAAACAAATCCAGTAAGCACAGCAAAAATATTCACGAAGAAGCGTAAACGAAAGGTCGATAAACGATAGCGTGGGGTTAAGCTAAAATATCCAACAGAATAATAAACAAGAACACGTGATATGATCAACGCAAGGCTGCACCACAGATTAGACTGCACCAGTGCAGTGCGCGCGCGTAGAAACGTCAGAATGACTAGGACGTTCGGATACACACTGCAATATATTGTCGATGCATTCAGCATTATGGTGACGCGCGGTAGCTTGAAAAATGGTATCTGCGATATTTGTAAAACCTTACCATTTATTTTAGAGGTAATTATCTTAGCAATACGATTCATGCAGTTATAGTTGTTTTATTTTTTAATCTACCTTCAGGCGTACTTCAGAAACAGTGTTTGTCTTATTCGTGTATCCAAACGCAAATCCATTACACAAAAACCGCACATAAACAATTAACATACTTAATTTTTGGAATTTTTTGTCGCCTGTTCTAGAGTAATGTAATTGTTGCCATTAATTTTAACTTATTTTACAAGTAAATTTCACATATTAATAACTGCTGTACATTACGTATTCTGAATTGATTCATAGGGCAGAATCTGGCCATGTCTTTTGCCGCTACTACTTTCGTTTGCTAGACTCTATGTTTATCCAAAGGAATATTTCCTAAGTTGCTAAAAAAGTCTGTGGTTACACCTATTTTTAAGTCAGGAGATAAAAAACAGTGTGAATAACTACAGGCCCATTTCAGTGTTAACAGGCCTTTCAAAAATCTTAGAAAAAATTATCAACAGTAGACTCATAAAATACTTGGAAGATAACAAACTACTTTCAGATAATCAATTTGGGTTTAGGCCCAAAAGATCAACTTGCCAAGCAGTAAACAAGTTGAATAATTATATTAGTACAAATCTGGATAACGGAATGCATACGACTGGGATCTTTCTAGACCTTGCCAAGGCCTTCGACACAATTTCTTGTGATACACTTATGCAGAAGCTCGAATCGCTTGGGATTAGAGGAGCGCAACTTCTATTGTTTTCTGATTATCTCAGCGATAGGCAACAGTTTGTAAAAATTGGTCCGTATACAAGTTCTGATCTTAATAATAGTTGTTTTGGAATTCCACAAGGTAGTATTTTAGGTCCTACATTATTTTTAGTCTACATAAATGACCTATGTAGCCTGCCACTGCAAAATGGTGTCATTATATCTTATGCTGATGACACCGCTCTATTGTTCGCAGCTAAATCACGAGCTGAGGTTTATGAACATGCTCAGAATGGCTTTAATTCAGTGTCTAATTGGCTCAAGAATAATCTTCTAACACTAAATTCAGTATGAAAAGAAGTAAGCAAAAGAAGTATGTAATGATCGTAGCAGGTGGCGTTCTGTAGTTTCTGCCTACCCCCATGGAAAAAAGGCGTGTGTTTATGTATGTATGTATGTACTAAATTCAGATAAAACCAAATACATTATATTTACAATGAGGAATAACTAACATACCGCTTACTAACCTAAACATATACGCGCATAACTGTAACACGTACGCTAACACTGCATGTTCTTGCCCCACTTTAGCTAAAGCTGACAATTTTAAATATCTAGGTGTCACTATTGACTCCAATCTAAATTTCCGTAAACATATCGAATTACTATGTACTAGACTCCGCAAATTAATATATGTTTTTAAGAAGTTACGTAATATAGCTGACTTTAAATTAATTAAACAGATTTATTTAGCGTTGTGTCAATCCATTCTTACCTACTGTATAACTTAGGTGCGGCTAATTCAATTTTACTTCCCCTAGAACGTGCTCAAAGAGCAATTCTTAAGGTTGCTACTTTTCGCCCTTTTCGATTTCCGACACAGCAGCTCTACAAAACATGTAATGTTCTTACAGTACGGCAATTATTTATTCTTCAGGTAATACTGCAACAGCACATTGTGCTACCCTATGATCCGGTTCCTTCCGACAAGAGAAGAAAGGATCTGGTATGCACAATGCCAAAAACCAAACATGCTTTTATTAATCGGTTTTATGTGTTTTAGGACCTTTTCTGTATAACAGACTCAACAGGTTACTCGATGTTTATAGCTTAACATATAAAAGATGTTGCTTTACCTTAACAGATTATTTAGGGACACTCAGTTAAAGTGACACAGAAAAACTTCTAGAAATTGTTGTTTGAAGATATGTCCTCATATCTACTTGTACATACTTCAATTTATATTTTTTTTTATTATTTTATTACTTTTTTTTTGTGTTTTGTACCAATTTATGTATTCATATTTTTGTTAATAGACTAATTTTATTCAATAATTTAACTGGCCCAATTATTGCTCTAAGTAAAGTGATGGCCTGAAACACAGGTTTGAAAGAACCTAAATCGGGCAGGTCCCTACCAAAAAAATTGAAATTCTTTTTTTTTATAATCTTTTAGTTGTAATATAATATTTTAGAAATAGTTTACACATAAGCTCTATTTATAACATTGTTTTAGAAATTAAACTACTGCACCTACTGTAAACTTTTGTGAACGTACTTACTTTTTAATAAATTATTCTCATTCTTCTAGTTTCGGTCTGTCCGTCTGTCCATCCGCAGCTTAGCTCAGAGCAATACGGACAAAGCTATAATTTGAAATGGATACTCGTATACATATTAATAATTCCGACAAAGTAGTACACTAAAATAAGGAAAAAAATATTTTAGGACTCCTCCTATAGACGTAAATTGGGGATGTTTTTTTTTTGTCGTCTATTCCATGGTGTATGGTATCGTTGGAAAGGCCATTTATATGACATGACAAACCATTCTTCGATTCAGATATCCGTTTGCGTAAAATTAAGCTATAAGTTGCAATTTTTTGTTAGAGTCAATTGTCCTCCCCCAGCCAGCTAAATGGTTGCTCTTGGTTGTGAAAAAAATCATGGCAGTAGTATATATAACAAAATTAAAAGGAAAACTATCACAGCTGAGTAGGCTATACAAATTTACGAGTAATAGTCGACCAACTTATAAAATGTATTTGGCACAGTAAACATTATGTATAATTGCCATTGAAAAATTACTTAATTAACGTCGTTAGCTGTGTAAAACAGAGTAAATATATAAGCATGAACAATATAAAAATATACAAAAATAAAATCATAACAGGCTTTACAAGTTTACGAGTAATAGTCGACCAACTTATAAAATGCACTTGGAACAGTAAATTTTTTGTATAAATGTTATTAAAACATTACTTATGTAATGTTGTTAGCTGTGTAAAACCGACAGTAAATATTATATGAGTTAAAATTTTACTAAAATGATTTTCGTTGTTTTTTCTCCATTGTGCAGCCATTGGTCAGCTGTGCTGTTCAACAGTGTAGAGACCACCCCTTTTACAGTCTCAAGAATCGTCTTATCCGTTAGTACAAATACATAAGAGCCTTTGACTGTAATAAAGCTGATTTTTGGATATAATTTTCGCTAATGAGCTTCTTGGGATATGTGTCGTGTAGCGACGCAATAAAATTTACTCAAGGAATCAGAATCTGTGGCGCACTATATAAATTCGAAATGTCTTTAAAAAATGTCTCAAATCATTGATCGTTACCTACGTGCTTAAGCACCCAAAGACACAGTACCAACATAACTTTAAGTGCTATATTATCTAAACCTACCATGCCCAAATACGCCGCTATTCTCTCAGTTCCAAAATATTGACCCATTGGATATAAATTAATAGAAATAAAAACCATAACCATAGACTCAAATAAAAACTTCTTTTGTCATTGGTAGATACTATTTTTTTCGTTATGGACACCGACTTCCAAAAGAAAGTTATTTTTTACTTTGTAGTGTTTTTATTTGGAAGTCGGTAGTATTTTGTAGAAAAAAAGTTTTTTATTTTTCTCTTTTTAGTTGTACATAACAGGCAATATCTTTAATAAGGTAATTATAAAGCCAGAATACATTACCCGATTATCATGAAACTTGTTCATATCGGGTGAAATGAGAGTGTACCAAGGAGAACTGTACAAATCTGCGTACCCCTTTAGAGCGTACTGGCGTGATGTTATATTATAAAATGGTATAAACAATAAACAGACATGCGATTGCAGCAATCTATGAGATTTGCTGTCATTTATTGAAGAGCTCTGTTATATATCTCCGAACTTCTTCATCAGATCTTTACCATAATAATATGGGACCAATTTGGGAACATAATATTTCAAACAAAAAAAAGAATTTTCAATATCAGTCCACAATTATTGACGGAGAAATCGGTAAAACTAAACAAAAAAAAAACAAACACAAAATCTAACATAGAACCTCCTCCTTTTTGGAAAGGCAGTTAATAAACAAACCCGCATCGCTTAGAATAAAGATTACACCCGGAGTATACGTTACGCGTTAATCCTCAGTATTTTAAAACAAAGAGGCTGATTTTTACGAAAAAAAATTATTATTAGATTATCTCCAATCTTAACCGTTGCGTTACAAGAAATCAGAGAATTGAACCCACAACACATCCGCGACACAAATTTACAAAGACATTGAGTTCAGACCAAATTTGCTATAAATAAAAAAACTTTTTAAAAAAAAAATACTACCGACTTCCCAATAAAAAACTACAAAGTGAAACTTTTGGAAGTCGGTTTCTTTCGTAGGTACCCATTTTTGCGATATGGACATCGACTTCCAAAAATAAAGTTATTTTTCACTTTATAGTTTTTTATTGGGAAGTCGGTAGTATTTTTTTGCCAAAAAGTTTATTTATGTTTTAGTTTATAGTTTCACCTACCTAATAGGCAAGTTGTTTAGTAAGGTCCCTATAACGCCCGATAGAAGAATAGATTACTCGAATAACATGAAACTTGAACATAACCGGTGAAATGAAAGATCTGCGTACCCCTTTAGAGCGTACTGGCGCGATGTAATGTTATGAAATGGGCGATTGCAGCAATCCCGAGAGATTTGCCGTTATTTATTGAGGAGTTCTGTTATATATCTTTGAAGTTCTTCATCAAATCTTTACTAATTTCGAACCATACTCTTTCAAACAAAAAAAGCAATTTTCAAAATCGGTCCACAATTATTGACGGAGATATCGGTGAACAAAAACAAAAAAACAAACACAAAGTCGAACATTGAACCTCCTCCTTTTTGGTAAGTCGGTTAGAAAACAATATAATTGAACAAGATTTTTTTTTCATTATATACAAAACAAGACACTTAGATAATCCAGCCAGCTGCCGAAATTTATCATATCTGTATTAAAATCATATTAAAATATTACCTGCATTACTGTGGGTGCCTGAATCGACCAACTCCTTTGATTAAAAAATAAAAGTGCTTTAAAATCTTACCTCAATTAGGCTGCCACGGATAAACAACCGAGGTGGTGTCAAATTCGAAATACTGCACCAAGTGACGCACAAACATTTAGTTACAAGAACTATGGGAAAGTTAGGTAAACGATTCTATTATTTACTAAACTGTCCAATGATAATTTGGAAGCAAGGAAAATTATTAGTATTTACTTAAAAGTTTTTATGACTTTTTATCACTGAACTCAGCAAGCCAGCTTTGTTAATCACGCAACGCGACCGTCCGAACCGCGGAATAGCAATTGACTGGCGCTGAGACCAACTGCAATCCTGGCAATTTATCCCCCAACCACTTCGACAACCCTAACTCACCCCACCTGGAAACTACGCCGGTAATACATTTTTCCACTAAACTGATGATTGGAATATGTTTAACTTGTAAAATTGATCACTGCAATTTTTTAAGGGAGTAATGTCATCCATTGAAATAATATGTACTACGTACTAGAGAAGCTATCCTAAGAAAAATACATGCTCCATTTTGACAAGAATTTAAACTAAAAATCGCTACAGCGCTGAAACAATAATTGGTCGTCTAACGAAACAATATAAGCATGCAGCGCTAGAGCGCTTCTAAGGTGTAGTTTTCTCGCGACAAAAAGACGGAAACGCCGTGATTTTCATGGCGCTTACGCGTTTCGTTCAACGTTCTGCAACCCCTTGTCATTGATGTAGACTAAACTGCTGACTGACTACAGAAGTGACATAGCTTTATACATAACAAGCTTCATTAGAATTCACACTTTTTCAAAATGTATTGAAAAAGTGTCAAGTGTGTGTGTGTTTTGTAGTTGAAATAACCTTAGTAAAGTAAAATAAACTTTTGTATTTCTTTATATTTTAATATACTAATATTATATACAAATATAATAAAGCCGAAGAGTTCGTTTGTTTGTTTGTTTGAACGCACTAATCTCAGGAACTACTGGTTGGAATTGAAACATTATTTTTGTGTTGGATAGTCCATTTATCAAGGAAGATTATAGGCTATATAACATCACGCTACAACCAATAGAAACTCAGCATAAATGAAAAACGTTGCAAAAACGGGCGAAATTAATCCTTTTTGAGAGCTTCCGTTGCGTGCGCTGCGTAAGCGGTTAAAGTTACGCAACAGTCATATATGTAGGGTGGGGTAGGTAGGTAGCCAGTTGAAGGGAGCGAAGCCACGTGGGACACCTAGTTTAATTTATAATCAAATGCGCTTACAATAAGTTGAAAACATATAAAATCGGAATAGGGAATATTAAAATTCACATGAAACAAGAATCTTCTGTATATTTTTATAATAATAATTATGTTTATTTAGTTACCCTTAAACAATATAAGTTAAGTTAACTTTTGACGCTTCGATAAATAATTATTAGTCTGATCAATTTTACCTTCGTGCTTCAAGCGAATTGTTGTGTAGTTGTTTATGATGGCCCATATCAAATGTGTTCAGTGATATAAGCTTGGTTGATCAAAAGAATGTTGAAGCAAAGATGTAAATACATCCTTGTGAATAAAATATTTCAAAGTATTAACAGTAATATAACTGAAAAATGGTGTTTAGTAGAGAGACTGATTCAGAAAACGCCTGCCCGATTTTGTGGTATATTTATACTCTTCGCGAAAATGCAACGAACATACATAAGTATGATTGCATGGTAACCAGGTATCTTCATTGCGGTTGATTTGGATAAATTTTATGCATTTTTTCCTATCTTTACGGCCCAAACGTGGAAACCTTAAATAAACAAAATGTAACAAATTATGTCTTAGTTATGTAATAATTATTTTTTTATCTTTCATTTTTTTTTTTTTTCATTGAATAACCACAGTCAGTACTTTTCTAAATATATGTTAGATTATTATTTTCCGCTTTAAAAAGCAACGTCAGCTAATTCTACCTACACTTGTTGCACAAATTGTCACATCTTAATTTTTAGTCTATATGAGAAATGAAACAATATGGCGTCCACCAAATATTTTGTTCAAATTATATTTTAAAACTAGCTGTCCCACGCGGCTTCGCTCACGTCTACTGGCCATCTACCTACCCATCTACCCTACCTACCCTACGCACATAATTTTTGCGTAACTTAAACCGTTTACGCACCGCACGCAACGGAAGCTCTCAAAAAGGAATAATTTTGCCCGTTTTTGCAACACTTTTCATTTATGCGCCGCTCCTATTGGTCGTAGCGTGATGTTATATAGCCTATAACCTTCCTCGATAAATGGACTATCCAACAAAAAAAAAAACAAGAAACAACGAATTTTTAAATTCCAAACAGTAGTTAATATTAGTATAGATTATTATCTAGTTAGTCACCGATGAAAAGTTATTCCTTTGCACTTCGCCGTATTGGTTGAATTATTAGTGCAATATATTTAAACACACGACGGCTTATTTAATGCGTTTGAACGTTTTTTCGTTTAAAAACAAAAAAATGACTTATGCGCTCAAGATCTAGCAAACAAATGAGTGGCCGCCAGAAGACCGCACTTGAACGGAACACAGTAGTGATGTGTGGCGACTTCTCTAGTGCGTAGTACATTATTACCTCAATGATGTCATCCTATTTTAAGAACTTTGGTAATTAGCAGTCTTTTTTTTGGACTTATATTTTCAAATTAAGTAATTGGAAATCAAGTAAGTATGGTGTAAAAGATCTAATCAAGAAGTTCATCTATACGGATTATGGCTACGGTAACTCAGCGACGCCAGGAAAAGACTTTTTATTCGTATTTTCGAAATGGAAAACCTCTGTTAACTTTAGCGCGCATTTTAACGCGTGCATATCATTGTTGCTAACGTACCACTATTAACGTACGTATACACGTATTTAACTTTTAGTTAAAACATATATTTACGAAAAAGTAACGTGAAAATATGAAAATTAAAACTCTAATATCGGCATTACCAGAAGGCTTCCGGATGTGGTCAAATGCAATGCAATAATATTTGAAACACGTCTTGGTGTTTTTTTTTTTTTTTGATTTTTAGTGATATTGATAATTTTAGAAATGGTGATCGAGGTAATTCCTCATTGGTCGCAACAGGGGGTATTTAACTTTTAGTTACATCATATGTTTACGAAAAAGTAACGTGAAAATATGAAAATTAAAACTCTAATATCGGCATTACCAGAAAGCTTCCGGATGTGGTCAAATGCAATGCAATAATATTTGACACACGTCTTGGTGATATTTTGTTTTTTAGTGATATTGATAATTTTAGAAATGGTGATCGAGGTAATTCCTCATTGGTCGCAACAGCTCATGTATGTACAAAAAGGCGGAAACTTCTTCAATATTTATGATAGAGACATCCAAAGGCATTTTTTTTTTTTTAATAAACGCTAAGACATTGCGGATCTCAGAATATCCACGATTTTTTTTATAACATTAGATCAAGGACTCCGCATTCATAATTCATCATATCAGCCGAAAGACGTCCACTGCTGGACATAGGCCTCCCCCAAGCGTCGCCACATTGACCGGTCCCGTGCGTCTCGCAACCAGTGGATCCCCGCAACCTTCGCAGGTCATCGGTCCACCTGGTGGAAGGCCTTCCAACGCAACGTCTGCCGGTTCGCGGTCGCCACAATCATTTATAATTAGCCTATAATAATTATAAGAATGAATAAGTGTCGTTGTGACACTAATTTTATTTCCTACAATAAAGTATTTTACTCAAAAATGCATGTAATGTGGTCATTATTATGACAACCTTGTTTGAGCAAAGTCGACCTTGCCGTTCTGTTTCAAGGAGGGGCCGGCAAAGTTTTGCTGGCCGCTCTAACAGGCAGGCAATGTTTTGCCGGCCGCTATTTTGACGTTTCAACGTTTTAAAAATCAAATCCAAAAAGATTGTATTTAAAACACAGCTGTTTGTATCTATAGAGATAGGTACAAAAAGATTTTATTTCATATTAGGCTGTATAGTTCCAACTACCTTTGCTCAAATACCTGAATAAAAAAAATATGAAATAAATGAAAAAATAATACAGCAGTCAAACACCGCATTAGAATTATCGCAAACTATTAGTAATATAAAACCGGGAAAGTCGGTGTTGAATTTTAGTAACTGTACTTTTCATAATTGTCATTTTAATTAAAATTCTAGTTAATTAATATATTTTTTATTTAAATTACTTGCTGGTTTTATTTAGATTAGGTACTTGCATTTTTGAGTAAAGCACCTACGGTCCTCGACCTACGGTCCACCTACGGTCGACCTACGGTCTCGGCCTTTATCTCAGCTCGTCCATCAAGTGCTGCACGCTGACCGCGCTGTGTCGGCCTGGAGCTGCGCTACGCTGCGCTGTCGGCCATATTCAGCGCGACCAGCAAAGTAGTCATTGTGAGCCAAGGTTTGTATAGTGCTTTACTCAAAAATGCAATATAGACCGCGGCAGTTATGTACTAGTATCCTATACTTAGTGAATAATTTATATCGTAAGTATTGAGTAAAATTACTTTTGTTGGTGCAAGCTTCATACAGGTCGCTCGAGTGAAAATATCGTTATACGGAAAAACAAATCAGTACATATAATAAATCTGTAGAAAAGTTGTTTTTGTACATTGAAAATGTTAAAATAAAAATAGCCAGGGTGTTATAGGATAACCTACAGAACCCATTTCCAACATTTTTGAAATTTTTGTCTGTCTGTTTATCCGTTTATCTGTTTATCTGTTTATTTGTGCACGCATCACGTAAAATGTACGAAGCCAATGTAGATAACTTTTATACACAAACATTATGCGTAACTTGACGTATTACTTAGTTTTTGTTTCATCGCAATCAGTTCATTCTACCAAAAGTTATATGAATTTAAAGTGTACAAGAAGTAAAATATCATAACACACGCCATGTCTCTGAACAGTGACACACGCAATTCAGATATTCGGACAGTTGAACTCCGTATTCGATAGATGGCGTTGTGCATTTGACATCATTTTTTGAATGGCGGTGATAATGTTCTCCGCGGCAGAATGACACTTGAAAAAAAATTGTATCTAGGAAGGATAAGTACCCAATAGTACGGAACCCTTCGTGCGCGAGTCTGACTCGCACTTTGCCGGTTTTTTTGTATAAAGTCGATATTTTTTTCCTTAGATTAAATAATGTTCTGTAAAAGTAGGTAAGTTGGGTAGGTAGGTAGGTAGGGTAGGTAAAGCGTAGGTTCGGAAAGTAGGGTAGGTAGGTAGGGTAGATACGATGTAGGTTGGATAAGTAGGGTAGGTAGGCAGGGTAGGTAAGACGTAGGTTGGATAAGGAGGGTAGGTAGGTAGGGTAGGTACGATGTAGGTTGGGTAAGTAGGGTAAGTAGGTAGGGTAGGTAAGGCGTAGGTTGGGTAAGTAGGATAGATAGGTAAGGCGTAGGTTGGGTAAGTAGGGTAGGTAGGTGTGGTATTTTAAGCGTTGGTAGGGTAGGCAATTCGAGGTTGGGTAGGTAAGGCGTAGGTTGGGTAGATAGGGTAGGTATTTATTTATTTATTTATATACACTTTATTTTACACCATAATAAACAAGAAAAAAAAACTTAATACTAAAAAAATACAATGGGTGGCCTTACCGCATACCGCTATCTCTTACAGGCAACCTGGAATGGACAGAGATTACCTGAACATGACATGGGGTTGTCATTGGTGCGACAATACCAACAATGAACATAATGTAGATACAATAATACTTTCTAGAAACACAAATAAATACATATGCTAAATAATAGATACATACATACAAATATATAAGCAATGAAAATAAATGATGTACGACATTCATAGCACATTATGTCTAAAAACAAAGAGCACAATCACAGCGACAGGTAATGTTCTTTGATGAGTTTTTTAAATACAGGCAACGACTGAGCACGTTTAATTGGGTCAGGCAATGCATTCCACAGACGAGCAGCCTGGACAGTAAAAGATTTATCCATGAAAGTTGTGGAATGCATTGGCATTCTAAGTCGCAAGTTAACTGATGACCTTAGAGATTTAGTGTGGGTATCGCAGATAAACTGAAAACGATATTTGAGGTAAAGAGGGGTAGAAGGAGTAAATACCACATTAAACAAAAGAGAAAGAATGTGAGCATTCCGGCGAAGGCGAATTGGCAACCACTTGAGCTTTACACGAAATTCGGAAACATGGTCATATTTGCGCAAACCAAATATGAACCGAATACAAAAATTTTGAAGCCGCTCAAGTTTATCGAGTTGTTCTTGAGTAAGGTCAAGGTAGCTGGCATCAGCAGGTAAGCCGTAAGCAGGGTAGGTAAGTAGGGTAGGTAAGGCGCAGAAAGAAAGAAAAAGAAAGAAAATGAGTTTATTTGCATTAAAACAAAAACACCTTAAAATTAAACAAAATATTTTTAAAACTATTAATGCCAAAAGGGCCTCAGCTCAGCATAATGCCAAATGGTAACACAGGGCATACCACCTGACGCTGATTTTCAGCTGCAGCCCACGAGTGCCGTACGCTCGAAAACACCGACAAACATTTATAATAAGTATACAATTAATTATAATAAAACAACAAAAATAAAAGTTCCATGTGCCCATTAACAAAAGAGAAAAAACAATAATAAAAAGTAACAATGATAAAAAGTATAAAATTAATAACATTGGTAAAATTGTAAGATTTATAGAATTGATAAAATTTAAAATATATAAAGTTGATTGTGCTAAAAATTGAGAAATACATAGGATACAATAATAACAACAACAATTTATCTATTGCGCTTTAAATGGCTGACGTATGACTGAGGTATGGTGCAGGTAGGGTAGGTAAGGCGTAGGTAGGTTTGATAAGGCGTAGGTTTGTAGGTAAGTAGGGTAGGCGGAGGTTAGGTAAGTAGGGTAGGTAAGGCGCAGGTAGGGTAGGTAAGGCGTAGGTAGGATTGGTAAGGCGTAGGTAGGTAAGTAATTATGGTAGGCAGTTGACGGGAGCGAAGCCGCGGGCACAGCTAGTTGAAAATATTTTTAAGGTCTTCATATTGTGTGAGCGTGCTTTTATCAAAAAGCTTTTAAAACTACTTTTTTTTTTTTTTTTTTTCAACCTACATTGTCCCACTGCTGGGCAAAGGTCTCCCCCATAGCTTTCCACTCTTCTCTATTATTTGCAATCTTCTGCCAATCTCCCGTAAACGCCTCTAAGTCGTCACGCCAGCGTTTCTTAGGCCTCCCACGGCGACGACGCCCATCTTCCGGCTCCCACTGGGTGGCGATTTTGGCCCATCTATCCTTATGCATTCTGCATATATGACCCGCCCAATCCCACTTCAGCCCAGCAGACTTGGTGCCCACATCGGCGATTCCTGTTTTGGAGCGTATCGTAGTATTACATATTCGGTCGCTGAGCTTAATACCCAATACGCTCCGCTCCATCGCCCTTTGGCATACCTTGAGTTTGGACTTTTGAGACTCGGTCAACGACCAAGTTTGAGCTCCGTAGGTTAGGATGGGCAGGATGCACAAGTCGATAAGTTTGCGCTTCAAGGATAAGGGTAGGTCTCCCTTCATCAGTGACTTCATGGACCAGTAGCTTTTCCAGGCGTTCTCGACACGGCGGTCGATTTCTTTGTCTTGCCTGTTTTCGAAGGATACTAGCTGGCCCAAGTAAATGTACTCATCGACATAGTGGATTTCCTGTCCATCTACCGCAACCTTACTTTTTGTGCTATTTGTTCTTTAACCGATTCATCATTAGTCCAACCTCAAGGCCTGCGGTGCTCAGATCTTGAAGCATCTGTTGTAACTCGGCAGCAGTCGGTGCGAATAGAATTATATCATCAGCGAAACGAAGGTTGGTAAGGTTTTTGCAACCGACTGTAATGCCTTTAGTGGACCACAAGTCTACGAGGTTCTTCAAGAGTGCTTGTGAAGAGTTTGGGTGAGAGCGGATCACCCTGCTTTACACCTTTTTCTATCTTAAAAGTTAAACCGGGTAAGTTAAGTTTTACGTTTGCTGTGCTGTTATTATAAATTATCCTGAGTATATCTATGTAGATTTGCTAAAACTACTTAAAAACACATATTTATTAACATTGGTTCGAAAGTGCCATCATAGCTAGGCAAGGCGGAAAATGTAATCATTGGACTTGCGTATAAAATAAAGGGTGAAAGGAAGAAAATATAATATGATTCGTGATGTCCCTTGTAAACAACTTGTAGACATGGCGAAGAAGTGAGATAGGTCTATAATTCTTTAATCGGGAATTGTTACCCTTCTTGAAGAAGAGTACACCACGCCGATGTTTTCCCCTCGAGTACGACAGAATGAAACTGATTCTGAAGGGCCTTAATTACCGGTTCTTTAACCCGCCTTCAGGCGTTCGGCCGTAATGCCGTCATCACCCAATACCTTATTCTTTTTAAGCTGCTTCAGAGCCATTCTTATCTCGTACAAGCTGAAGTCAGGGATGTCTTCGGTATAGTATCGGGTCAATCTAAAGTAGTAGGTAAAAAGTAAGGCGAGGTAGTGGTCAAACGCGAGCCTATCGATAATAAAAAAAAAAAAAAAACTAGCTCTTGGGTCATTTGCCAGATTCACAACGGGTTTACTAGTTGACGTGTACAACTGCCCATAGAACCTCTCAATCTTGGCGAATACGATTTTTCCTTCAGTCTTCAGTTTTGTGAGCTGGCTCTGCCCAATTGTAGATATTTTGCGAAGAACTTAAAATTCAATTTATGCCATTCATTCGATCATATTTTGTAAACTAGATGAGGTTGGCGTTTCCTATTTGACTACGCTGAGAAGAAAGGCCGAAACCAACTCAGTGGTCAAAGTCTCTTTTAAAGTCCAGACAAAATCTTAGTTAAAGAATGATCCACATAGTCTTCACATTCACATTAATTAAAATAAAAAATATGTCGGGTTTAGTCAATAGTATGGACGTTAAAACAAATCGCAAACACGCCATCTGGCGGCAAAGCAAAACAACTACGCATTGGCGCGCTTCCTCTAACCACTTGCGTGGTGGGGAACACAGAATATGGCAGTTGAGTACTGAACGCCGTAGAGCTAACACGTCGTAGAATCAGTGTCGATCCGTAATATTAGTAAGCAAGATTGTAACTTAGAATAATTGAATAAACACAGTGTATCGAATAATGTGATTTCATTTGCACGATTGTACCCACCGACCTGCCCACACACGATGTCTTAACCTAAGGGAATACATCCTGACTTCCCGATGGTTTACATCTATCGACCAGCCTTGATGCGACAAATATAATACTTTAAAAAGTAAATATTCTTGTCATTGCAAGAAAAAAAAATAACTCACGGTGCAAAATATAAAACAATCAAAATTAATTGGAGCAGCTCAATCCCAAGCCTTTTTGTCCTCAACGTAATCATTAATGGTATAAAACGCTTTCTGGAACAATTTACGTTTAATTAATGATTTGAATTTATTAAGAATTAGAACTTGTACGTGGCTTGGAAGCTTATTATGAAAGCGTACACATTGACATCTAAACGAGCCAGCTATTTTCTTGAGCCTTATTGTAGGTACTAAAAATTTGTGTTTGTTCCTAGTATTTATGTTATGGATATCACTGTATTTTTTAAACAATTTTATATTTTTATGGGCATATATATGATTTTCATTATGCCGACTAAAAAGACATCTGTAGGATAAAATACGGATCACGCAAACGAAGTCGTGGGCGAAGTGCTAGTGGCTACTACAGAAGATACATATGTATATACAAACTATTATTAAATATCGGAGTGATTTATAAACCAGGGGATACCAACGTAAACAACTTTGAGAAACATATTCATCTCAATTGGAGCGGCGAGAAATATCTATAGTTTTTGGAGACTTCAATATAGATTTACTGAAAGCAAACATTAATGTATTAAAATAAAACATGGTATCCAAAGCCTCCATCCATAAGCCAGCCATAGAATAATAAATAAAATCAACAAATCATACAGCACACGTGACACGGCCACAACAAACACAATATTGGACCATGTATTTACTAATATTAACAACCATTCTCTCAGAGTCTCGATAATTGAATTAAATCTCTGTAATCATAAGCAGATATATCTCCAAATAGGAAGTTGGTCTCCTCAACAAAACAAAAAGATACATTACAAGGCATTGGATTATAAAAATTTGTACAACAACGCACTAGAAGCAAAATATACCAATGACGACCACGACTACAACAAACTAGAAACATTTATGTCAGAACATATAGACAAGCAATTAAAAACCAGATGGCTAAACGTGACAAGGCTAAGCGTTTGTTCAGAAAGCAGCCCACCGAAGAGAACTGGGAAATTTATAAGTGGTTGCGGAATCGCTGCGGTCGTCTGCGTAGCAATGCAAAAAGGTGCCACATTCATAACTCCATTGATGTGTTCAACTCAACACAAGTTTGGTATTTTTTTAAACTCTTGGTGTTGGCAAAGCCCATAGATATAATAAACAAGGAGATATACCCAGTAGACGAACTATATCGGCAACCTGTGTCTCCAGTTTGCCCCTACCACATGGCAACTACTACACATGCAGTTCAGAAAAAGCAATAGATACGCAGTCGCGCACACACCCGCAACTCTTAAATCAGAACGTACTACAGAATCAAAAATAAACCTTATCTTATCAAACACAGCGTGTATTTACCATGCTCCGTACAACTTACCCACACTAAAACATCTACACAATCACATCACTAACTCGTCGCAAGAAGCAGTGGCCGTACTACGCGATGCATCCGCTTAATAAAGTATCTTTTTGTGATTTTTACATTGCTTGTCCAGTCACTTAGCGATGAACTTAGCTAGTGGTTAAGGAGCAATGTATTTATTGCAAAAATAGAACAGTCGCTGTGATATTTTGAAACATGATTTTGGACATGGGCACTGTGACCACGTCGCACGGACACTGACATGCCCCCTTGCCACTTCTCCTGTATTTAATATTTCTATGGCAAAGCCTCTAGCGAGAGTGCTCCCGAAAAGATCAACCTCAATGCATTTTTGTAAGTCACCAGTCACCCTCGACAACCATGTTAAATCCTTCACTCTTAAAGAAATTAAAGAAAGGTAAATACTTATTTCCCTTGCCACTCAATTACTGAACTAGACATTAAGAAATGTATCCTATCCATGTACACTAAGGCGGTAGAAGATGATGGCCTCCAACTCCAAATGTTCTTGCCTATTTTGACTGAAATATTTCCTGTCGTAAATCACATTGTAAATGTTTTCACTTTTTACATATCCTTTCCTACCGCCTCAAAAAGGCTTTTGTACTGTCGTTTCCTAAAATTTAAAATCCCTCCTTACCATGCCAATTCCGTCCAATTACCATCCTCCCAAACCTCTCCGAAGTCCTCGAGAGTATTGTTCAGCAGCAACTGTCTTGTTATTTGTCCTCTAATGGCCTGCTTAGTCCTTACCAATCAGGTAGGGTAGGTTTCAGACCTGGCCATAGTACTGTAACAATTCTTGTTAAGTAACTGACGACATAATACTGGCTATGGAGAATAAATCTCTAACTGTATTAGTTCTACTGGACTTCAGTAGTGCCTTCAACTCAGTTGTCATTCTCTTAGGAATCCTTTCCACCCTTAATGTCTCTGCTCCAGCAATTGAATGGTTCAAATCTTATCTTTGGGGACGCTCGCAGTCTGTTCAATCCGATGAATGTTCCTCTAAATGGTGTGAATTGACTGCGGTCATTCCTCCGGGTGGCGTCCTCTGTCCTCTTCTATTCTCAATTTTTATAAATGCTATCACTTAGGTCCTTTCTTCTTACTTCCATCTCTATGCAGACGATTTGCAGTTGTATCGTCATTTTCATCATCATCATATCAGCCGAAAGACGTCCACTGCTGGACATAAGCCTCCCCCAGGCGCCACCACATTGACCGGTCCCGTGCGTCCCGCAAGCAGCGGATTCCCGAAATCTTCACCAGGTCAACGGTCCACCTGGTGGAAGGCCTTCCAACGCAACGTCTTCCAGTTCACGATCGCCACTCCAGAACTTTTCTGCCCCATCAGCCATCCGTTCTGCGAGCAATGTGCCCTGTCCACTGCCACTTAAGTTAAGCAATTTTTCGGGCTATGTCAGTAATCCTGGTTTTCTTGCGGGTCTCTACATTTCTGATTCGATCACGCAAGGAAACGCCGAGCATAGCCCTCTGCATTGACCTTTGAGTGACTGTAAGCTTTCTGATAAGGCCTATTGTAAGCGACCACGTCTCAGAGCCATATGTCATCACTGGCAATACACACTGATCATAGACTTTCGTCTTGACACTGTGGTAAGTTGTACGATAAGATACCGCGCAACTTTCCGAACGCTGCCCAGCCGAGTCGGATTCAACGGTTGACCTCTTTCTCGAAGTTGGCCCTACCCAATTGGATTCTTTGTCCCAGGTAGACATAGTCACCCACAAATTCGAGTGTAGAGTCTCCAACCTTGATAGGAGTGGGTGTGACATGGGCATTCAACATCACATTGGTTTTGTCCATGTTCATGCTAAGACCCACTCTTTCAGAAGCTCTACTGAGATCATCGAGAATTGTACTGAGGTCCTCCATGGTCTCAGCCATAACCACTATATCATCGGAAAACCGAAGGTGAGTGATGTACTCACTTTTGACGTTGATACCTAGCCCTCTCCAGTCCAGAACCTTGAAGACATCCTCCAGTGTAGCGGTAAACAGCTTCGGAGATACGACGTCTCCCTGTCTCACACCCCGCTGTAGAACGACGGGTTCCGAGATCTGATCCCGAAATCGAACTGACATGGTGGCGTTTTGTATAAACACTTCAACACTTCGATGTACCGGTAGTCAAATTGGCACCGTTGGAGAGACTGCAGTACAGTCCAAGTCTCGATCGAATCGATGGCTTTCTCGTAGTCCGTGAACGCTAAACAGAGAGGATGTTTGTACTCTTCGGTCTTTTGTATAACCTGCCGCAGCATATGTATGTGGTCTACGCTACTGAAGCCTTTACGGAATCCTGCTTGTTCGGGAGGCTGGAAATCTTCAAACCTGCGTGCGAGACGATTCGTGATGAAACTTAAAAAACAGGTTGTATTCATGGCTAAGAAGTGAGAAGGGCCTATACTTCATCAGAAGGGCAATGTCACTCTTCTTGAAAAAGAGTACCACCACTCCCCTGCACCATGCCTGTGGCGTTTTCCCCTCGAGTATGACGAAATCAAACAGCTTCTGAAGGGCCTTAAGTACTAGTTTGCCACACGCCTTCAGGGTTTCGGCCGTAATTCCGTCATCACCCAGTGCCTTGTTATTCTGAAGCTGTTTCAGAGCCATACTAATCTCATACAGGCTGACGTCCGGAATGTTTTCGGTATAGTGTTGGTGTGACGTAGTATGTAAGAACACTATATAATGCTTGTGTGAGTGCATATAAGTTGTATCAATGCACCAAATATACTCAGTGTTTACTCAGCGTTTGAGATGTTTCATTTCCCTTAAAGTCCCGTCTTTATATGGCGACCGTGACAGTTGCGGACATTTGATAATCATGTGCGGATTTAGTCTAAATCATTCTCGGAGTGAGGGTCATCAAGTTGAAAATCTATTGAAAATAGTATCATGTGTCAATCAAAAGTGCAGAATGAAGAGGTTTTCTTAAACCAAAACAGTGCCTTCGGAAGCCACAATTCAGCCACGATGGAGGCGTTCAAATTACATGTATCACACAATAAGCATTGTGTTTATGGTCATATGTACGCTGGTGTTTTTCGGAGTTGCCTACATTTTGAATAGGCTGTACAAAAGGTGCCATCAGTCTTGAATGAGGGAACAATTGACGCGACACATTTTGCGGCTATCATCAAATCAAGTCAGGCATTGCCGAGATCTTCAAGTTGCATGTGAGGGGTGTCAGTATCGATCAAGCGACACAAACAAGGGCATTCCGGAAAAGTAGATATTGCTGGACATCTACGAATTACACCATACGAGTGCCAGTGCGTACAAGTCAATTTGTGTGTGCGTGTATAAGTGTATATCAAAGGTAAATCCAATAATCCTACTCTTCTCTGTAATGAACTGTTATGGAAATAATGAGCTCACCAAATTAAAATTAAAATGATCATTATGTTCATTATTTAATGAGCTTAACATTATTAGTGAAAATGGGGCCAAGTAGGTGACATGGTGAAATTATATTGAGGAAAATTAATAAAGCAAAAAAAAAATATAATTCTCTTTAACTCTGGTTTGGAAAGGTTAGAACAATTGAGACCAAGCCTAAAGATGATGAACGTTTAAAAATGTACTAGTTTGTTACATCCTTTTTTTTAGCTTAAATGACAGTACATTAGATTTATGTACTATTCCATCAACAGAGAAGAGCTCTGATAACGTAAAAAACATGGCTAAGTTTGAAATAAAAATCGCTTTGAGCCTACTATACGTTTTAACAGATGATGAGACAAGTGTTAACCAACTTATTGACGGAATAGAATTAGCAATCCGAGCTCGATCAAGAAGGTCAGACTAAACTTATAAACCTTTTTTTTTAAAGTCGTCTTTCGCAGGTGGCTAAGCAAAAACTAAATAATAAATATGATAGTGTAGATAGTCTGATTAAGGTGATTAAATCCCAATTGCTGCCTAAAAAGTCAGCAACGGCCTTGCAGCATAAATTATTGAACGTTAGGCAAAATGATCTTTCCGTAAACGAGTTTGGCAAGGATATTACAGATTTGTTTGTAAACCTGACGATTACTTAATCCGAAGAAAATGAGGCTAGCTACAGTGTATTAGAGCCTATTAATGAAAAACAGGCCATAAAAAGTTTTGCTGAAGGGCTGAGAAATCGTCGCCTAAGCACCATAAAACCACCACCAACCATAGCACCATAATAGCGGTAAGAAGTTTTTTAGCGTTATTTAGCGATGCCGTTCAAGCAGCATTAGACGAAGAGGTTAGATGGTTCTTTTGTCTTGTCAGATATTGAAAGTCTGGCATAGTTGCCCGATGTTGTGAAAAAGATCCTAATTAAGTACTTTCACCGGAATTATGTTCATTATTATTAATATTACCTGAAAAGTTCATAGATAGCCCAAACCAACAAAAAACACAGACTGTCAAAGGGCCCAAAATCCACGTTTTTAGCTTACTTCTCGTAAAGTGTTGAGTTTACTAGAATTTTTAATAGCACAAGTTTATTCCTTGTTCAATTGTGCACAAAAAATCCTGCATAAGATTCACTGATGTTCATTCTTTTTCGAGATATGAGAGCCAAAATATGTGTTTTTTGGTATCTTTTTTTTTGTACTAAATGTGGTAATTTAGGTTAGTTAAATTATGTTTTTATGCTTAAGAGTTCCGTTTAACATTCAAATAGATGGTTTCTGGTTTTGATTAAAGTTTTGACAGATATCTCCCAAAGCCACCATGGTCCAAACTTCATATTCGGCGATCGTACTTACATATATTGGGTACATACACAGATAAACGTTTAGCTTTAAAACAATTACGAAGGTCAGATCGTCGCTAGCTCTTGGGATATAATTTATACTATCAAAGCTTTCCTTTACAATAATTTGAATGAATAAATAAATCTATTATTTTGATTGTAATCTTCCATATCTACATGACCTTGCTACAGTACTACGATAGACTACAACGCGGCCGCTACGCCGCTACGAACTTCGTAGACCTTCGTAGCAAACAGTATCGTAGCGCTACGAAGCTACGATTGTCAAGGACAATTGATATTTTTGTTAGTTTTAATGTAAACAGACTTGACATATCACTGTAAAATAATAAAGTAATTATTCATTAACACTACTAAATATTATTTCTGGGCAAGGAATAATACTTTTTGTGATTTCTAAATAATCATATTTTGCTTAACTTAAGATTTTTATTGATGCTACTTTATAGTGACAACATAATACGAACTACATTCATGAGCTTGTAAATTGACATGTTGCACTACTTCAAAATAAAGATACTCCATTATACTCTGTGTCATTTTTATATGTAGTTTAAACTGTGACTCAACTAGTGCATACCGTATTTTTTTTTTAACTTTGTTCTAGAAATCGCAAGATTCCGATTCTCTGGTAACTCTAAATTATATTGGCGTTTTCGTATTGTGTCGTTTTCTCACTAGAAATCAGAGGCGACAATCACAAGTGACATTCTATCATCGAATGCGTGGCGAAACGAATGTCATAAAGGCAATTTTGTATGGGATTCCGTGTTTGTGCTCGGTTCGGTTGGTGGCAATAGGTTTATCTCCTATTACATTAGACTTTAACATAACTGGCAAAATGTGGCTGTAGTAAAGATACACTTCTGCCTTATCTCTCAATAGGCATAAACAAAGGAGTATTGCGTAATGATATGTTATTTTAACGACTATAAGATGGCACAACGTATAACTGTACAACATCCCCACCTCCTTCAACAAAATCACCGCAGATTCAACTCAAGCTCTGCAGTCTCACTCAAATCTCTGCAGTCTTGCCCAAAACTCTGGAGTCTCACCCTCAAATTCCATTTCACACTCAGCTACGAGCAATTCTCATCAGGTCAAACTGCTGCTCACGCAGGTCATCTTCGCACCGGGTCACCAAGCCGTCCGTCGATGCCAGCGTGGACCCGCAGCCAATGCCGGTGCACAATCTGCTGGAACCTTCGGCCTCCGTAACGGAAAATAGGCCACAATTAAAAGGGCCGAGGCCTATTGGGTCTAGTGTTTCCGGTGAGTAATTTTTTGTGTACAGGTAATCGCATATCACTTCTTCTTGTAATACTTGTTCAAAGAAAGCGGCCGTATGACTTATGGCGTTGTGATTTTATTGTTAGCTTGAGCTTAATATATTTATTTAAATGTAGATTTGGAAATACACAATTTCTTTTATTCATTTTTGCGACCGCTGATGCGCGATTAGATGTACTTAATGACGATATAGTATTTAGATGAATATTCTTATTAAGTCTTATAGTAAAACATAGGCAAATTATTTAGGAACAGTTATCATAAGTTTGGCGAATCGCAATTCTTATTATTTATACTGATGTCCGACCCCGACCCAAAAATTGCCCAAATGCACGGATACTTAATGATGATATCATAGCGTTTAGATGAGTATTCTAATTAAGTCTTACAGTAAAACATAGGCGAATTATTTAGGAACAGTTATCATAAGTTTGGCGAATCGCAATTCTTATTATTTATACTGATGTCCGACCCCGACCCAAAAATTGCCCAAATGCACGGATACTTAATGATGATATCATAGCGTTTAGATGAGTATTCTAATTAAGTCTTACAGTAAAACATAGGCGAATTATTTAGGAACAGTTATCATAAGTTTGGCGAATCACAATTCTTATTCATACGCCAACTAAACCAAAAAGCGGCACGTGTTTGGATAACTTTGCCCACAGTTCTAAACAAAATTGTATGAGCGAAGTAGTCGACTTCGGATTATCGGACCATACCCCTCAAATTTTTAAAATACTGGTAAATGAAACATGTACAATAAATGCCTGGTGTATTAAAAAGCGTAACTTATCCAGCGAAAATGAATTTTATTTAAAAAGCACCTTCAATGCCTGTCGTTTTCAGAAGTACTTGAGACCGATAACCCTAATGAGGCATATAATAAGTTTATTGATCTCTTTCGTTTATTATATGACTTATGATTCCCAATTCAATTCAAAAAATAAAATCTAATAAAAATATTAAATGGCTTTCACGTGGAATTAGGATTTGTAGCAGAAAACAACGGAACATGCTATGGAAATACAGAAAGACTGCTACAATTGAGAACAAAAATAAATTTCAAAACTATGCTCAGAAACTTAAAAAGATTGTAAAACTAACTCAAAAAGCCCAAAATAAATCAAAAGCATCATGACAAATAATAAATAATGATAATAATTTAATAAAAGAACCAATTTTGCATATTAACGAAGGAAACAAACTAGTAAAAGACCCTAGGCAGATTGCTGAATCATTTAATGACTTTTTCGTTGACCAAATACATGATGTATCCAGTACTTGTACCGGCAATACAGCAGCAAATACCAAAACCCAAAAGTCTTTATTTATGAAGCCAGTAACCCCTCAAGATATCACACGAGTGATACAAAACTTCAAAAATTAAAAAAGTTTCGGATTCGACGGCATTTCAACCGTTGTTGTCAAATTTGTCTCTGATATTATCGCAAAGCCATTAAGCCATTTAATAAATGTGTGTATAAGCTCAGGTATATTCCCTGATAAGTTAAAGACTGTGATCATAAAACTATTACATAAAAAGAATGACAAGGAAGACATGTCAAACTATAGCCCAGTAGCTCTAATTTCAGTGTTCTCTAAGATATTTGAAAAAATTATATACGAATCTATTTACACCTTTATAACTAATAATGGCTTTTTATGTGAAGAACAAAAAGGCTTTCGTAAATATAAAAATATCAACAAGGCAATATTCGATCTTTTAAAAGTATTCATGAAAAATATGGATAAGAAAAACCCTATATGTGCAATATTCACAGACATGACAAAGGCATTCGATTATGTAAAACATGATACCGTCTTAAATAAACTTAGCGATTACGGCATACGAGGAAACGTACTAAACCTAATTAAGTCATATATCTTAAATAGAAAACAATACACAAAAATATCGAGAATATGTACTAAAACCAAGCGTGAACTGAAATATCTATCCAGTTGTAGCGTAACAGAATTCGGAGTTCCACAGGGCAGTGTGCTCGGTTTATTATTATTTCTGCTTTACATTAATAACTTACCTTGACCATGACATTATTTGCTGACGACAGCACTGCTATAGTTGAATGTAAGAATGAGTCGAACTACGAAGAAGAAATAAACAGCACACTTAAAACGATAATAGATTGGCTTAATAAAAATAATCTAGTCATAAATTTACAAAAAACTAAAGTCATGCATTTTCACCAGAAATTAGAGCCAAACAAAGTAATTACTGCATATAATGGCCAAATCGTAGGCACAACTTCAGTGACAAAATTCTAAGGAGTGCATATTGACAGCAAATTGTCATGGAAATCTCATGCTGAAAGTGGGTGCCAAAAATTAAGTAAATCTTCATATGTACTCAAATAAAGTAAACATTGATACATTAGCGAAAGCCTATCATGGATTAGTTGCTTCATCGTTGAGATACGGTGTAATATTTTGGGGCAACTGCAGTGAGAGAGAAAGAATATTTAGGGCTCAAAAACGATGCCTCAGATCAATGACAGGTCTTAAGTCTACTGAAAGTTGTCAACTCGTATTTAAATCCCTCAAAATTCTGACATTACCTTGTTTGTGTATACTAGAAGTTGCCCTATTCGTTATATTAAACAAACACTTATTTACCTCAATAAGAAATATACAGTTAACTACATTATCTTACTCTTAATATATCTTAATTTAAATTCACACGTTGGACACTATCACGAAAATCATAAGCAACTCATTGGATTTTGGTACTCAATAATGCACCGTAACAGGTTGAGCGTCTGACTGAGCTGCTGTTTTAGCTAGCTGAGTTCCGCGCCCTTCTTCCATACTTGACACTACTTGCTCGATCATTTTTCCTTGCATTTTTCTTCCCCAAAACCGGCAGGAAATATATAAACAAACTGCACTTATCAGAACTACCATGACTATGGTTATTAAACTGTAATATTCTAATTTCCTCTCTAACTCGGCTTGGGCCTGGTTGCCTGCTCCATTCTGAGCGATAATTACTTCAGCGTTTTTAGACTGTTCCTTGCCCATGTTCGCGAAAATAGGCATATGCTAATCGAAACACAAAATGAGTAAGAATGTTTGTCCAACGTTTGAATTTTCTTAAAACTAGGTTTTAGAAAAACGCACGGGTGGCTTAATCGCTCTGCCGCTACGTGTGGTATAAGTAACAAACTTACTACCTATGCTATCCCTACTGCTAATGTCTTGTTTTTCACAGGTTTTATTAGCCTCAGCCCTTTTGATTTGCTCTGACTGCTCTAACATATAGGCTGGTTTTAACCTCTCTATTGAAATATTTACTTGCCTTCTGGGGAGTTGTACCCTGAAAACCTTGTTATCCCTACTTATGACGCTGTAAGGGCCATCATACGTTGGTATTAAGGGTTTCTTAACTGCATCGTTTCTAATGAATTCATGAGTGCAACTGCTTAGATCTTTGTGAATGAACAGTTTCCGCGAATCGCTTGCGCTTCGTGACTTGGGACGGAGATAGTTTATAGTTTCTCGCAATCTCTCTACGTACGTATAATCATCACCGTTGTACCTTGGACTTACCTCACTGTAAAATTCGCCTGGTAAGCGCAATGTCTGACCTAGAACTAACTCGGCTGCGCTAAGGCCTGTGTCACATCGACTGGCTGCTCGCAAACCGAACAAAACGGTGGGTAACTCGTCGTCCCATGACATGTTGTCCGATAACCTACTAGACAAACCTACCTTTAAAGAACGATGCCATCTCTCTATCTTTCCGTTACTTTGGGGATGGTATGGTGTGGTTCGGATCCTCTGGACTCCTAGTAATTTTAACAGATTAGCAAAAAGTTGACTCTCAAACTGTCTACCTTGATCGCTGGTCAATCTACTTGGGCAACCAAACCTGCATATCCAGTTTTCGTATACGGCTTTCGCTATTGTTTCTGCAGTTATATTTTCAACTGGTATCGCTTCCGGCCAGTGTGTACAACGGTCTATAATTGTAACACAATACCTGTTACCGTGTCGTGTTGTCGGCAGTGGTCCTACTATATCCACATGTAAATGCTCGAAACGTTGGCTGGATTCAAATTGACCTATTCCTGTTACCACATGACGACTTACCTTACTTCTCTGGCACTGTATGCATGTTTTTGCCCAATTGCCTATTTCTTTGTTCATACCTGGCCAAAAGAATCTTTTAGTTATCATCCTACGAGTCGTTCTTACACCTGGATGACTGATGTTGTGTACCGATTCGAAAACGATTTTTCTAAACGTCGGTGGTACATATGGCCTTATGTCCCCATTGGCAATGTCGCAGTACACGCTTTTGCTGACGTTGGGAACATGTACTTGTTTTAATTGTACGTTGTTCGATGTGGCTCTACCTTGTATTCATTGTGTAATCTGATCGTCTCCTTCCTGTGCCGTTGCTAATTCTTCGTAATCAATGACGGTTGGGCAACCGATGGTTTCGACACGTGACAACGCGTCTGCTACCGGATTATCGGTGCCGCTGACATGCTGTATATTGCTAGTGTATTCGCTAATGTACAGCAATTGCCTAATTCGTCTAGGAGTTTCTTTGGCTGAACTTACCTTTGAAAGTGCGTATGTTAGAGGTTTGTGATCAGTATGAATGGTTAAATCTCGACCCTCTATCATGTCTTTAAAGTGCATGATAGACATGTATATGGCGAGTAACTCCCTATCGTATGTGCTGTAATTTTGTTGTGTGTCTGACAGCTTTTTGGAAAAATAACCAAGTGGTTGCCAGGTATCATCAACCCTCTGTTGCAGTACGGCGCCTACGCAGGTATTGGAGGCGTCGGTCATCAACGATAACGGAGCTTCAGCGACAGGATGAGATAATGTTACGGCGCTTTGTAGGCTTACCTTACATTTCTCGTACGCAGATTCCGCTTTGGCGTCCCATTCTATTTTAGTTTTATCCTTCTTTTTTGAGTTGTGCAGAAAACTATTGAGATACATATGACATTCTGCTGCTTTGGGTAAATGTGACCTATAGAAATTTACTATGCCAAGGAAACGTCTCAGCTCCTCCACTGTCTCTGGTCGCGGATAATCAATGATAGCCTTTACCTTGTCGGGTAGGGGACTTATCCCTGCTGGTGTAACCTTGTAACTTAAAAAATCGATTTCATTCAATCCGAAAGAACTTTTTCCGAGATTTATGGTCAACCCAATACTGTGGAATCGCTCGAATACTTTCCTGACATGTTCTCTATGTATGACGTCATCTTTTGACGCTATGATGACATCATCAATATAACAGGACAGTGATGACTCATATTCATTACCTATTTTCTCTCCGATGTTCTCGATTCCTTTCAGTACCGTATTGTCCATAAACCTCTGGAAAGTCTGTGCTGCGTTCCTAAGACCGAAGGTCATGCGTGGAAATTCATACAAACCGAAAGGTGTCGTGATAGCGGTTTTTTCCACGTCTTCCGATGCGACTTCGATAAAGTGATATGCCCTATTTATATCGAGATGAGTATAAACTGTTTTACCTGTCAATCCGTAAGTGAAATTTTGCAGTCTGGGTATCGGGTATCTGTCCGGTTTTGTTACCGCGTTCAGTCGCCGATAGTCTCCGCAAGGTCGTATATTTCCGTCCTTCTTCTGCACAACATGTAAGGGACTGGCCCACTGACTTCTAGATGGTCTACAGATTCCTAGTTCCTGCATATAGCGAAATTCGTCTTTAACTTTTTGATACTTACCTGGTGGGAGTGGTCTTGGCTTCGCGTACAGTGGTGGTCCAGTTGTATCGATGTGGTGCTTAACAGAATGCATTGGTAATGCTTCTTTAAATGATACGGGCTTAGTTATATCAGAAAATTCCTCCAACAAGTCACGAAACGGATGCGTTTGCTGTATGCTTTTGATTGTTGACTCATTGTACTTTACAATAGTGCCTACAGTATATAAATAAGTAACTGAATCTACTAGCTTCCTATTATGTAAGTCTACTAACAGTCGGTGCGTCTTTAAAAAAATCTGCACCTATTATTGGTTTAACTACGTCACAAATTATAAACGGCCATTTAAAACTACGCCTTAAACCTAAGTTAAGTTCTAATGTTAAAACGCCAAACGTTTTAATTTCGGTGCCGTTGGCAGCAAAAAGCTTATAATTACATTCATGGTCACGTTTTCTAGAGCTAACTTTGGTGACTGGTATCACCGATACATTGGCACCTGTATCAATAAGAAAATCCATACCATTTTTGGAATCCGTTACACACAAGCGATGGTTTTCGTTGACGTTGATGCATGCTACCACCGCCTCGGGCTGCACCCTGTTCAGTTTTCCTGTTTGTTCAACTTCGCCCAGTTACATGGTGACTCGCATCGCCGGGCTGACTCGCGGTACCGGAAGTGGTATCGGCACAACCAGTCCGGATTGTGCCTTGTCCGCTGCGGTGTTCGGGACCTCTGACGAGAACGGGAACGATTATGTCTCCATCGTCCTCTACCACTTTGTTGTTGGCGCTGACCGATGCTGTTTACCTCGTTGCGCAGTGTCTTGAGCTCCAATGACATGTTCCTGAGCTGGTTCAGTAGCTCCATGTTTATATCTACCGTAGCTGAAGTTGGTGCTGATCTATGGGCATGTGTCGCATCGACTGCGGAAAGCTCTCCGTTACGTAGATTGTCCGCGCCATTGTCGCACTATTCTCGGACACTTATTATATTTTGCACTTCCGTTCCCTACTCAAGGCTACGTCGAGCGTCGGGGTCACCAATGTTGAGTCCCTTGTGTGTAGTGTGTGCCTTGGGTAGGGAAAGTAATTGAAAGTCACGGAATAGAAGTTACACAGTAGTTTATTGTCCTCACTCAAAACCGACACATTTAAGTTGTAGCTTCTAAATCTATATACATGTTATTACTACCGCTGTTCGTTAGGGACTGCGCTCCCGCACACAATGTATCTAGTTGTCGACTATACATTTTGTCGCGTCAGCCCCCACAGTGTCATCTAAGCTGGGAGTTACCATCGACGAGCGTGAAATTGGCGCGTGTTGGCATGGTGCGGCGTAAATTTACCGCGTCCAGCAGTGCAGACACGGCGGAGGCACCGCGACCGCGCGCGCTCGCTGTTCGGCTGTCACGCCACGCTGCCCGCGACCAGCTGTTGCGAGCGGCGCGCATGCGGCGCGGCCTCACCACGGCGGACCTCGAGCTGCGCGGGCCCTCGACAAGATTCTATTTGAACGAGCGGCTGACGCCGAATAACGCCAAGTTGTTTTAGAACGCGCGCGAGACTGGGCAGAGGAATAATTTCAAGTATGTGTGGACCAAAGAAGGCCGCATCTTTGTAAAGAAAGAAGATGGTGTACCTCCACAACGTATTCGTTCTGACTCTGATTTGGTCCGAATTTTTGGCAATGGCAGTTTTTTAGTATAATAGCATTTTGCAGTTTGATCGCATTAATGTATATTTTCAAACTACTTGTAAAAATACATGTTTGTTATTCACCCATGTCTATTGTTGTCTTCTTTGTCTTTTCTTGCCTGTTTCTTCTGTGTTTCTATTGCCTTGGCTTGCCCAGCTAAAAGGGTATATTGTTTTGGTTGGCATCTACCGCGGTGGCACGGGTTTGTTGGTACCCTTCTCCCATCGTAAAAAGTTTGCATTATACCCACACGTATTAAGTTATGTAATTTATTTATTACGAGCTATTCTACATCGTAAAAAGTTTTCATTATACCCCCACATATTATATTGTTATGTTATTTGTTTATCTCAGGCTATTCGCCATCGTACAAAGATTTTATTATACCCCCACATATTATGTTATATTGTTTACTTATCACAAATTACTCCTTTATTTACTATTTCTTACCTACCTACAGTTACTCTGAAAATTGACACAATGTTAATTGTATTTAATGACATTTTATACACGAGTGTGCCCTTATTGAAATTACTTTGTACTATTTATTGCAATGCATTAGAATTAAATCGTTATTATTATTATGAAAACCCGTTATCTTTCTACCAACTCCTTGCACGCGAATTTTTTAAATATTGCATTATGATGTTTAGTGATTCTGATGCTCTGTAATGAGTGCAAAGTACTTTAAAGTTGGTTTTCACAACCCTGGCTCACTGGGCACTCACCATGATGAGTTTATCGCTGCATTAGGGTCGCATGATGTTAGTGTGATGGCAATCAATGAGACTTGGTTCAGGAGGGGTGAGGAGGGCCGCGCGCCTGTCGTGCCCGGCTACCGACTGCAGCACGTTCCGCGGCCGGTGAGCGTGCTCGGCGGCCGCGGCGGCGGCGTTGGGTTTTACATCAAGCGCGGCACAAGGGTGCGTGCACATGTGCACCCAGTCGACCCTCTTCATGAGGCAGTGGAACAGATGTGGCTAGTTCTGAGCACAAATAGTGTAAAAATTGCTATCGGCACTGCGTACAGACCGCCATGGATGGATGTTGATTTATTTTTGGACGCTCTAACTTGCTCAATAAATTCCATAACGTCTTGCAGACATATCATTCTCTTGGGAGACTTTAATATAAATTGTTTAAATCAAACAGACCCCAAAACGAGCAAATTAAATACATTTCTGCAAAGTCTCGACCTGAGTCAATTAGTGCCATCTGCTACTCATTTTACTTCCACTAGCGAGACTCTTCTGGACCTAGTGTGTACAGATGCGAAGGGGCGCGACATCGACGTGGACTGGATTAGTGCACTTAGCGCGCATGCTTTTATACTGCAGTTTTTTATTTTAAAAAGGAAAAAAAAACACCAATAGTTGTAACTCGTAGAAATCAAAAAAAAAATATCGTTGGACAGGTTCAAGGAGGATATGGCCTCAGTGGACTGGAATGCGACAACTTTTGTGATACTAGTGATGTAAACTCTATGGTCGCTCATCTCAACTATAATATCGTCACGCTTTTTGATAAATATGCTCGCCGTAAGACTATGATTATTAAAGAACGGTCCTATCCATGGATAACGGATAACATCAAGTTAATGATGGGCTTGCGCAATCAGGCACACGTACGATGTAGACAATCAGTTTCAGAGAGTAAAACTTTATATTTCAAGGAGCTAAAAGCTCTAGTTAACAGGTCCTTATACTATGAAAAGGTAGCTTACATTAATCACAACATTAATAATAAGATACATCATCCTAAGGTTCTATGGACAAATTTAAAGTCAACCTTACTACCCTTTAAAAGTGTGTCTGACTTACCCTCTCACTTCAATGAACCAGATAAGATTAATTCGCATTTCCTGAATGTTCCAGGTGATAGTTTAGCACCAGTATCATGTCTGGCTTACTATGAGTCTCATGGATTTAGTGAGGGTGTTTTTTCTATTGATCCTGTAGAGTGTAGACCAATCTGACATCATCAAAATTTTATCAAAATTTAAATCGAATGCAGAGGGTCAATAGAAATTACCATTGTTCTAATCCGATTCGGTCTGATGGACAGATGACCGGTTATTAACAACTCTATTTCAACGTCGACCTTTTCTGATCTATGGAAAATTGCTGTTGTGCGTTCTATTCCCAAAATCGCAAACCCTAGCACTATAAAGGACCTTAGGCCTATAAGTATTCTACCCTTCTTGTCAAAAGTGCTTGAAAAGGTAGTAAATTCCCAACTAACTGCATATCTTGAGAAAAATAACATCCTACCGGAGGCACAATCAGGGTTTAGGAAGGGTCGTAGCACTGCAACGGATCTATTAGATGTTACGGATAACTATTATCGGCTCAGGATGAGGGATATTGTACCCTGTTGGTTCTACTAGACTTTGCCCGAGCATTTGATGCTATTAATTTGTCTCTTTTGCTCTCTAAAATGACGTATTATTGTTTTGACGCACCTATGGTTGCATGGTTCAGCAGTTATTTGGGTAACCGTAAACAGCTGGTTGAAATTCGAGATGCCAATGGTTCTAATATTTTATCTAGTATGACTCCAGTGGTAAAGGGTGTTCCACAGGGATCTATACTGGGCTCTCCTTTGTTTATTTTGTACAGTGCAGATATTGTAAATGTTCTAAAAAAATCTAAATTTCATATTTATGCTGATGACATTCAATTACACATTTCTTTTAAACTGGAAGACTACGTGACCGCAGTAAAATTATTGAACGAGGATCTGGACAGGGTCGTGGACTGGTCGAAACAAAACTCCCTTTCACTCAACCCGGCTAAAACTAAATTTATGCTTTTTGGTGGAAAAAGTCAACTCAATACTATAAACAGTGGTCTTGCTAACGTGATCGTAATGGGCAAAAGTATTGATCGTGTTTGTGAGGCGAGAAATCTGGGTTTGATCATTGACCAAGAACTACGTTTTGAAGAAGCTCATATTGCAAACTGTGTAAAAAACTGCTTCTACCGCGTAAAAGTGTTGTATTAGATGCGCCCGTATTTTAGTGAAGATCTGCGTGTACAGCTAGAAGAGAGTCTTGTTCTGTCCAAGTTAAATTACGCTGATACTGTTGTGGAACCTCGACTTCTGGCACGTACTGTAGGATTAATTCAAAGGGTTTAAAAAGCTTGCGCGCGTTTTTGTTTTAATGTACCACCAAGGAGCCACATTGCACCTTTTCTTAACAAGCATAATATTTTAAAAATGAAATCACGTCGGAAGTTGCACTTGGCCTGTCTTCTTTTCGGCGTCATCAAGTTTAAATGTCCGTCATACCTCTACTCGAAGCTTGCCTGGAAAAATAGTCACCGGCAGCGCAAGGCTAGGCGTTGTGCTCAACAGCTGGCTACCCCAAACCACCGTACTGCAGCCTTCCGAGGAAGTTTTAGGTACGCAGCCTCCAAATGTTGGAATAACATTCCCCCACCAATTAAGGACCTACAAAATATAATTAATTTTAGGACGAAACTTAAAAAATTCATACTGAATTCACAATTAGAATTTAATGACATTAGAATTGACAAATCGTTTATTTAAACCAATTTTTATTATATATCAAATTATTACTAATCTAATCAAGTTATCAATAAAAAAATAAGTATACATCTGTTTAATTTAGTTTATCATTTAACGCAATAGTATAGAAACTCACCATTACAATTTAACCCAATTCTAGTTAATAGATGGGCTGGATGTGGTGAGCCCGTTGCATCTGTGTCTCCGGGAACTCTGTGACTTTCGCATTTTCATTTTTGTTTCCTGGCAGACTCCTTTCCTTTTTAAATTACCTACTTAGTTTTGAAGCAGTAATATTTGGTGTGGAGGCCTTGGCGGTGATTAAAGAAGGAGATAATGTGACTTGCTACTAGTAGGCTTTAAGCACCATGCTGGTGACTTATGTTGTTCTTTGTGATAGGTTGGTAGGGTATTTGTGAATGATTTTTATTTATGATTTTCTTTTCTTTTTCGCTGCAACCCACACACACACACACATTGTAGTTCACTATACACTTATTCTTCTATTATTTCATTGTACATTATTTATTTACACTTTATACACATCCTTTTGTATCACCTAAGTCAAATATGTATAAATGATATTTTTTTATTTTATTTTGTTACCCACGTCCGTGTGTCACTGCGGGGTGCCAACTGAAAACCAGCGCTGGATGTC
Organism: Orthosia gothica; assembly: GCA_949775005.1. Lineage (NCBI taxonomy): Eukaryota > Metazoa > Arthropoda > Insecta > Lepidoptera > Noctuidae > Orthosia > Orthosia gothica. Next base: position 149,451 of record CATKRY010000096.1, read on the forward strand.
TGACGCCCAGCAAATGCTGAGTTGGTAACCCTTTCGGTATGGGCACGTTCAGCGCAATTTGTCTTTGCATTTCTTTTTTGTCTTTTACTCCATGTTTGTTGCTGTTGTGTTGTGCCTGTGTCGAATAAATATATTTCTATACTTTATTCTATTCTATAAAAGCTCTTTGGGCATCTGTAGAGTTTCCCCATATGATTATCCCATACCTCAATACTGAACACACATGATAGAGATACCATTAATGCTGTTTCTTTATTAGTTATATTTTTTATTTTACGAAGTGCGTAAACGAATTTGTGTTTTTTTTTACAAACAAGATCTACATGAGATTTCCAGTTACAGTAATTATCAATATTTATTCCTAGAAATTTTATTTCCTTTACTTCTTCAATGATGTTATTATTATATTTTATTGGCAAGTCTATTGTGTCTTTTTTATTACTTTTGTTATTATATGTCAGGTATCTCATGAATTTAGTTTTATCGGTATTTATTTCTAAGTTATTTTCAATTAACCAGTCATGTATTCCCTTTAAAGCTTCATTGGTGGCGCTTATCGTCTGATCAATAGTAGCTTCTTTAGTTAAAACAGTAGTATCATCTGCAAATAAAACAATGAACTGATCCGTCGATTCTGGAAATTCGTTTACATATGCTAAAAACAATATCGGGGCTAGCACAGTCCCTTGCTGTACGCCATAGTGATTCGTTAAGTATGGGGACCTATAGGTTACCTGAGTGTTAGTCTCTAGATGCATTTTTACAATAACTGTGCACTGTTTTCGACCCCTTAAATAACTTTCAAACCAATGTAGGCAGGGCCTCTTATACCGTACTGTTCTAATTTATTTAATCATTTATCATGGCATACCATATCGAATGCTTTGGTCATGTCTAGAAATACCGCTATAGGGATTTCTTTTTTTCTACTGAACTGAGAATTTCAGTTATTAATTTAAAACATGCCAATGTAGTGGATTTTTAACCGTTTTGTTGTTTACTTACTACTTCATTTTTATCAAAAAAACTAAAAAGCCTACCACACATTACTTTCTCAAATATCTTGGACAGAATCGGTACCAAAGTAATCGGTTTGTAATTCCTCGACACTGTTTTCGAACTCTTCTTATGTAGTGGCTTTACGACAGATAATTTTCGAGCATCAGGAAACGTTCCATTTTCTAAGGACAGATTTATCAAATAGGTCTATGGGTTTAGTGTAGCAGCTATATTATCTTTTAATATTCGAGTTGTAATACCATCATACCCGGCTGAATTCATATTTAATAACTCCATTGTTATTTTATAAACCTCAACATTATCAACTGGTTCAAGATAGATGGAATTTGCCAACCTTCGTCCCTTTATTGGTTTGTTTTTTAGATGCTCGATGGATTTCGGTTTCGCGATGTTTATGAAGAAGTTGTTAAAATAGGTTGCAATGTGCCTTTGTCCAACATGCATTTTCCAACCGAAATTTCTTTGATTTCATCGTTTGCATTGTTTTGTTTTAATCGTTCATTTACTATTTTCCAAGTGGTTTTACACTTATTTTAAGCTTTTTCTATAGTATGTTTATTTTTACTGCTTTGCATATTGGCAACACATTTCCTTAATATTTTACTATATGTAGTGTAATTTATCTTGTTTAGTCTACTTTTGTTTTTGTAATATTTATTTTGTAATTTTCGCTTGGTTACAAAATACTTTTTAAGCCCTTTGTAATCCATTTTGGGTTTGTCGAGTTTTGATTTATTTTGACTTTTATCAGAGGAAAACAAATATTAAAAAAGAGACAAATATCATCATGGAACAGGAAAACGCTTTATTTGCGTCTGTTTCAGCAAGAGTCTCTGAGAAAGACAGATTACTTAGGTAATAATTAAACTTGTTCAGATTATCTCTACATAGGCCTCTTTTATATACAAACCAATGTTGTTTAACAAGATTTTCCGCTTTTGTTTTTATTAACAAAGTTTGCCCCGTGTTGTGGTCAGACAGTCCTAATTCGTGTACCTCGCCCTTCGCATCTTCTATATCACTAATTGTATTGTCAATACAAGTTTTTCGTCGAGTTGGTTAATTTATACGGAGTGTCAAATTGTAATTGTAAAGAAAGTTGACAAATTCATTTTTAATTTTATTGTCAAAATTAAAGTCACCGCATATTATATTATTATACTTATTATCCCTGCCATTTAACCTATTTAGTACTATTTGCAGTTTCCTAAGAAATATGTTCAAGTCTGAATTTGGCATTCTATACACACAAAATAAATTTCTGCCATGTTTTTGTAGTCGTATACCGTATATTTCTAAATGTTTCTCAAAATTAATATTATCTAACCATTTTATGTTTTCGTATTCAATATCTTATATCTATATATTATAATATAATATATTCATGTCTTATAAGTATGCAAACACCGCCACGTCTCTGATCTTTCCTGGAGTAAAAACTCGCTAATTTATAAGAGTTTAATCTGATGTTTTCTTCATCTCCCGATTTAATAAAGTTTTCAGTTAGGCATATAAAGTCAACCATACATTGTTTGTCTTGAAGTAAGTTGAGTGCCATTTAAATATTATCGCATTTATTTATAGCTCCAGCAATATTCTGATGAAAAACGACATGGTTTTCATGAGCTGTTTTAGGCACGAAAAAATGTTTTGTCTGCCTTATTACCTATGGTACCATTGACGTGAGAAGTCTCATTCGAATATTGTTTAAGAAATGAGTAATTTGTTTGTGTACTCTGGTTTTTTGTACTGATCGTATTTATTTTCCGAATCTTAGAATCATGTGATAAAAAGGTTTTGTCATAGTCTAATTGATCTAACACCGAGTTTATTTGATAGCATAGCGATGAAGTCTTGTCATATTTTGCGATAAATGAACATTTCTAAACTGTCTACAGGGGGCCTACCCCCATCTTTTACAAAACGATCTCAATTTGAGTACACTTTGTTTCAAGCTCTTATTGAGAATTCTCATTATCGTACCCTCATCTTAGTTAAACGATATCAAATTAATACCGAGTAGTGTGGGGAATGAACGAATGATTTGAAATATTTATCTATGTCCCGATACAGAATTGCTAGCGAATCAAAAAAAGGTTTTTAAAGTGTCGTTTTTGCTATCACTAAAATTTTATATAAAAATTATCATGAGATGTTTATTTCTAATAAAAAAACAAATAGAATTATATAATAAACTATACATTAATGTCAAACATTTTAACTTTTATTTTTTTAAGTGTATTTTACAACAATATAATAAGTTTAAAGAAAAAAGTAAGTATTATAAAAATTAAAACCAATAGCCGACATTATAAAGTGTCTCAAAAGTCTGAGTATGATATAATTTATTACCTGTGGCCGAGTTTCCATATTATTATGATAACAAATTAAAAAGTGCTACAAACGTAACCATTTTACGTTGTAAGCTTGTATTTTTACTTTGGTCGGATTATTTATAACATCCATCTTTGACGTATGAGTTCTGATCACAAGCGTGCTTTGTTATTTTCGTTGTTTTAAAGTAATTTACAATAAAGTTGTTGTGTGTTTGTTGTGATTTGTGTGACAAAAGGATTGCCATGTATTCTATGAATAAAGAGACGCTTGCAAACATCTACAAACATGCAAACATGTCGAATAGTCGTGACTTAAAGATTGTTATCCAAAACTGCCGCTATCACAAGGTTATCACGAATTTCTGTCTTCAAAACTCTCCGTGGTGAGAAAGAAAAAGTACTCTTCGCCTCCACCAGCTAGCAAAACAATACTAGACGAATTGGACGATATGGATTTTGGAGCCAAGACCATGTTTTCTTTTCTTATAATGAATTGCCTACAATTTTATTTCTGTAAATGAAAACTAAACAAACACTTAGAAATAACGAAGAATCTCTAAATGGAAATAAGTTGATCGCAACTAGAAAAGCTTCACAGAGATGATATAGTCCTCTGGTGTGAAAAATAATTAAATAACATTGTGTTCCCTTCAGCTCTCATTTTGGCTGAACTGAGAAAAAATTATTATACATATGAAACTTGGCTTAAAGAAGGTAATCTATATTCTTATTCTTAATACTTTGGTTATTTTGTAGAAAATAAAACAATGTACTTACTCATAAATTAAGTTGTGTTTGGTTTCTCACCTGTTTTTGGTTAATACCTAACACAATATTCTAATTTTGTTAAAGGATACACTATTATCAAAGTATGGCAGGACCAAAGCATACTATGTTCTGTTGAAGACCCCATTGTAAAGACTTATCTACAGGATTTAAAAATCTGCTATTACTAAATATTGGTAAGTTTTAATTAATATAATTATGCTATTGTAAATGCAAAAACATACTTTAACACCTTGAGTGCTAATTAGCAGACACAATAGAAAAAAAAGAGTGCCTTTTGGGTCTTTGGTTCCCAAGACAAACATCATAATATTTGATGTAATAGTTTAAATCTCATAACATCTAGCTTAGTCTGAGGTACAGATAATATAATACCAGTCTAAGGTTTCTTCTTCATGGCGCCAACTGAAAACCAGTGCTGGGTGTCTGAAGACCTGCAAAGGCTGAGTTGGAAAACCATTCGGGCATGTTTAGTGCAATTTGTCTCTGTATTTCATTACTGTCATTTACTCGGTTGCTAGTGGGTTGTGACTGTCAAATAAATGTATTTCTGTTATATTCTTCTTTTTCAGCTGGCACCTGCCTAATCTATAAAACTCAGGACTCATATTTTATTATTTGTCTACAGGATCAGTTACTGGCTTTAAGCCATCTTCTTCAACATTCACCATTGATTATCACTCAGAAATGGATTCCTACAAATATGAAAAAACCGGCCAAGTGCGAGTCGGACTCGCGCACGAAGGGCTCCGTACAACTATCGCAAAAATCGGCACAAAAATCACGTTTGTTGCATGGGAGCCCCACTTAAATTTTTATTTTATTCTGTTTTTAGGTTTTTGTTGTTATAGCCGTAACAGAAATACATTATCTGTGAAAATTTCAACGTTCTAGCTATTACGGTTCATTAGATACAGCCTGGTGACAGACAGACCGCGGAGTCTCAGTAATAGGGTCCCGTTTTTTCCCTTTGGGTACTGAACCCTAAAAATGGTTCAACAGTTCACCACCAAAATAAGAGCCAAACTCTGTTGTGGTTATAGACAGTGAAAATGCTTACCATTCCTGAAAGTAATCAAAAATTCCACTGTCCACAAGCAAAAAAATTAAGTATAGGCCTGTTTTCTTGAGAATGATCATGTCATACATGTCAGTAGTCATCAAAAACAATAAATATTTTGAAATAATCAGTAAATTATTTAAGCACCTAATAGTTAGAAATGAATAAAGTGAGATGAGATAAATTTATATGTTGTTTTTGTGGCAAACAAACACTTTGTCTTCCTTTCTAAGTTACAATTTTATTCTAATTTGCTAAAGAACTTAAAAAAACCAGCGCTTTCTATTTTGGCCCCAGAACCGGCTTGAAATAAAAACTGGCATGGGGTTAAACTACTACAAATGTTCTATGTTCCTTTGAGAGTAAGAAAACAATGATATGTGTCCAGCATGGAGTTCGTTGAAATATGTTAGTTTAACTATGTGTTGCCCAGTTACTGGGTTGTGGAGGTCAGATAGGCTGTCGCTCCATGTAAAACACTGGTACTCGGCTGAATCCGGTAAGACTGGAAGCCGACCCCAACAACAATTGGGAAAAGGCTAGGCAGATGATGATTTTCTATTCAATGTAAACCTACCTAATAATAAATAAATAATTGTGTTTAAAAACAGTGCTATGTTTTATTTAATGAGGTACTAGCTGTCCCTCCTGCTCCCATCAACTGGCTACCTACCTACCCACCACCCCTCTCCCGCCGGCCAGCGCCTTACGCACGTGAACGTCGTGAACCCCAACATACCTAATTATTTTGTTGCGGAGTTATTTTAAAATTATGATATCTCCTAAGATGTTGATTGAAATCTAGTGATGTCAAGGATGATTTTGTTTACATTTAAATACTTGTGATTACTAACATATTTATTTGGTTATGGATTAATATTATGGTGATATAACTCCTTCGCAAATCATGCATTAATTTTGAACAATGGTTACCAAAAAAAAGGTTATAGAGTCAATCATAAAAGATAATGATGTCGCGTACTTTTTTATTTTAGAACTTTTAAAGAGGAACAATTCTATCTTATATGATATTTGCGTAACTTAAACGCAAATATCAGCGCACGCAACGGAAGCTCTCAAAAAGGAATAATTTAGCCCGTTTTTGCAAGATTTTTGCTCCGCTCCTATTGGTCGTATCTTGATGTTATATAGCCTTTCAACTAGGAAACAAGCCCCCCCACCACCAGTTTATCTTCAAGATAAAGTTAAGTGGAATGATTTGTCCAAAGCCTTCCTCGATTAAATGGACTATCCAACCTAAAAATCTTATTTCAATTCCAACCAGCAGTTACTGAGATTAGCGCGTTCAAACAAACAAACTCTGCAGCTTTATAATATTAGTATAGATTTGTAGTGTTTGATGCATCTAATAAGACAACATACGATGGTTTTGTCATGTTGACAAGATTTATTTTCTAAACATATAAAAGAAGAAAGTGTCTGACTGACTCACTCACTGACCATCAACGCACAGCCCAAACGGCTGAAGCTTCAATCATGAAACTTGGCATGTAGGTTCCTTTGGTAGTGTAGATGAGCACTGAGAAAGGATTTTTGGAAATTCCACCCCTAAGGGCGTGAAATAGGGGATGAAAGTTTGGATGTTTGTTTGTTTGTGTTGTGTTGTTGTTTGGGTTTGGAAGTATGCTGGTGTTGATTTGAGGGAGAATTGCTTTTCCCATGGACAGTTCTATGTAGCGTGTTCACGTGTTAGCCCATCAAATAGTCTGGTGATATTGGCGCCGACATCCAAAATGGTTAAAATGTTGTTTACAAGGAAATACTATGATTATGATTACTTAATATTAGTCATGGATAAACACAGAAATAATGAAGGGATAGGGACAGGACAAGGATAGAGGGTTTATTCCCATCGGCCACCCCCCAGTTGCCACCCCGGTGGCCGATGGGAATGATTTAGTGAAATTTCTTACCTTCCTTTATTCCCATCTGCCACCGGGGTGGCGGATGGCACTAACTAGTGGCGTTTGCCACCCCGGTGGTCGATGGGACTTATTTAGTGAAATCTGCCACGTTCCTTTATTCCCATCTGCCACCGGGGTGGTGGGCGATTCTCATGACATTTGTCACATAAAAGTGAATGTTGATGCTGTGACCGGTTTACTTTGTTACTTGGATCCAACTGGTGCTGGCCCTGATAACTTAATAATATCATCTAAATTTCTAACTAAATGCGCGCCTTGCATTGCCCTACCTATTTCAATTTTGGTTTTTGGAAGTCTGACTCAAGGTGTTGTCCCCATATTATAGAATTCTGTTTTTATTTCACCCGCACATAAGAGAAAAAAATAGTAGAAGATTAAAAAAAAAAAAAAAAAAAAAAAATTGCAGACTCAAAGGTCCATAGTTTTGTTAGTATTACAAATTACTTAAAATTATGTTAGTAGTACACTTAGACACGTCATTTTATTTATATTGTTAGTACACAATACTTACAAACTATGTTAGTAACAAAACAATCAATTCATGTATCTGTTGCGCTCACCTGACGCACCGGGCACATGCACGTGTACATGTACCCAGTGTGCCATGATGGCGCAACACGGCTTATCACGGAAAAATAGTCAAATATGAACCTTGAAAACTTTCTTGATATTTTTCTATTCACCCCGTTTTACGGTCATGAGAATCAACCACCCGACTAAACTTATGAAGGTGGCAGATGGGAATAAATCGGCAAACGCCACTAGTTAGTGCCATCCACCACCCCGGTGGCAGATGGGAATAAAGGAAGGTAGGAAATTTCACTAAATCATTCCCATCGGCCACCGGGGTGGCAACTTGGGGGTGGCCGATGGGAATAAACCGGATAGAGCGTATTGATTTAGAGTAGGTAAGTGTAAGTCTGTCCTAAGAAACACTTTCTTATTAGGTACATTATTTTTATAATAATTATTTTTTACTTTTTCTCTACATACTGTTAAAATATGGTAAAGAGAAGTGTACGGGACGGACGTGATCGTCCAAGACCGACAGGCAATCAGGAGGTTGTAAGGCTCCTGCTTGAACGCGTTGACGCCCCTTGCACCTATTGTTCAGTTGTCATCTGGTAACTATGGACCTTGGAGACACTTGAAGGCTGCCAAGTAGGTTGAGGTGAAAAACGTGATGTCCAGGTTAAATAAAACTATTTGTTCATGGCCAGAAGCGATGTTCCTTCATGGTCCTCGATGCGCAATGATGCGTGGAAATACTTTAAGTGAAATAATGGCTACGAAATGTTCACGCGCCTGCGCACTATTAAAGAAGCGAACTCGACTGCGACGAGGACCACAACATTCCGACCGCAAAAACTTTTATTTTCAAAATAATATACGCTAAGACTCGTAGCTTGAAACTGACAGGAACTACCCTTCCACTGGACCGATTCTGGTGAAACTTGTACTTTTGGATAGGTCTCGAGGAGACCTTCCCTCCGGTCTTTGATCCAGGTCCCTAGCCCCTACCATCAGGGAGTTCTCGTAAGGAGAACGTCGAAGAAAGGGAATTCCCGCCAGTTTGAAGCTTTACAATCGAGTTTCTCCTAAAACTAGACATGTTAGCTCTAGGGTACCAGCGAGGGACTTGGAGCCCTCCTACTGGGCCGTTGACACACATAAGTGTTACAGTTATATTCAAAACATTCAGGCGTACAGCCGCGAAATGGTGCGAGAAGTTAGCTTATGCCCCTGATCTTGGCACATAAACTCGATTCCTACTCAGACCGCTGGGTGGATTTTTAAGTTACATTCACACCCGGGTAGCCCTCGTGATGGGCTATCCCAAGGTAGAAGTCCGGTAGCTACATGTCCAACCCCCGATGAGTTATTGTTTGTTACAAGTTTGTTTACATAGCAAATCCATGTAACCTCGCACCATATCAGGTCGCTTAACTCCTCAACCACCAGAGCTAAGCTCCTTCCGGAAGTGTGGTTGGGTAGCTGGAAAACTAGGCTGTCTGACGGCGGTACCCTGATGGGTGTACCACCAGCCTTTCCGCAGCTTAAGGTGCCGGGAAGCGGCCGAATACTAAATTTTACGTCGTCTCACGTCTCTAATGTGTCTGTGTGCGTTACATACCCCTATATACTAGCTCTGTGTCATGACTGAGTGTAGGCGCCTGCCTGAGGGTCCACGAAGGTAATGCTTCAGACAGCATATCTATAGCTGACCAGGCACCAAATGTCCCTGGACGCAGTGACACATCGGCAGCCGCATAGAAACGTCCATGCCGGCATACACAGACACATCCTCTCAAGCAAGTGACGCCCATGTACTAGAATTACATAGGTGCTGTCTATTTATAGGGCCTAGACAAAATTCTAGGTCACCTAGAAGCGCTAAAACGGCTTGTAACGAATTTTCCAAACACTTACTTGAGTAAAATGTATGTGTATTTCCCTTTTTAGAGTAAAAATGCATTAAGACTGGCCATGTACTGCTATTATGTATAATTTCTCAGTCATGGCATCCAGCCATCCTATCTAGAACACCTAGATGGTGTTTCCTAACAAAACAATTATATGTAAGGAAGCAATCTGATTGGTTGGTGAATAGAATACCTATAGCACCACCTGATACCCTGCTCAAAACGGGGGGTCTAAAATAAGTAAACAAAATATTTTTATTTCCTTAAACCTATACATTTATCATATAACTAAGGTACCTTATGTATAATTCTAACACATAAGCGCTATATTCACACTATAAACTATGTAAAAGCCCCCAAAACATGAGTTTAAAGTTATCAAAATTCTACAAAAACTGGTTTTAGTATAAATATAAGGTGCCGCCCTCTTACAGGTCATTGTGAACTAAACGCTCGTTGAGGACGGTTGTTTTTTACGGAGTTAAATACTTGTTTCTTTCCGTAATAACACAATCAGTATGCATATTAAAGCTTCTAATTTATTGTTATTAGACTATATAATTCTATTACCTACTGATAGACACATAAAATATAATTTTAGTGTCTCAAAAACATGAGCAAAAATTAGTTACGAGCTTTACTATAAAAGGTTTTTTCACCTACCGACATCGCTTAGTATGCGATGGCGCTCTGGGGTGAGCAGACGTGTGTCTGTCAATACTATTTATATTTTACATATGACAACCTATCTAAAGGTGACGTATCGTCGCGAACATCTCTCCCGCCGTGCAGTGTCGCGTCGACTCGATGCTACGTTGGCGCGGCGCTGCATCAGCATTGTGAGCGGCGCACGTCGGCAGCGCTTGTGACCTCGACGCTCTGCGACACGTCGCTCAGCTCTCGCCGCTGGAACTCTGCTGCACTCATTTTGGCAAAGGAATGAGCTTCTTCACCGGACGCTTTAGAGTGCCGCCAGTGGTGCGCACCTCAGCGGTCCGGACTTCTCCATCAGGGCCAGGGTATATGGCCTCGATGCGGCCTCGCGGCCACGTGTTGCGAGGCAGCTGCCCGTCCGCGATAAGGACGGGGTCGCCCACCAGCAGGCCAGGCCCGCGGCTGTGGGGCTCCCGCCGGTTTTGGAGCTCCGGCAGGTATTCTCGCACCCACCGGCGCCAGAACATGTCGGCCAGGATTTGTGACCGACGCCACATCTTTTTGTGGTCGATGTCTTGCTCGGTGAACACGCCGGGGTTTGGGAGTCTAGCCGACCCACCAAGTAGGAAGTGGTTCGGCGTGATAGACTCGTCGTCATCGCCGTCGACTGATACATGTGTCAGCGGGCGGCTATTTACCGTGTACTCTGCCTCACAAATCAGTGTGGACAACACCTCTTCGTGTGGGTGTTTCTCTGTGAGTACGGTATACAATGCGTTTTTTACGCAGCGAACTAGACGCTCCCATGCACCTCCCATAAAGGGCGCTGATGGGGTGATGAAGCGCCAAGTGATGCCTCGGCGACTGGCCTCCTCTCGGAAGGCCTCTCGTAGCTCTCGATCGGCACCGTGCATGTTGGTGCCGTTGTCTGAGTGGATCTCAGTTGGACATCCTCTGCGGGCGGCGAAACGGCGCAGCGCTTATATTGCGCTGTCTGCGCTGAGGCTGGCGGCGATCTCGAGGTGGACAGCTCTTGTGGTGAGGCATGTAAACAGTGCTACATATCTCTTGTGATGCTGGCGACCCACGGTGACAGATAGCGGGCCGAAGTAGTCTAGCCCGGTGTACGTGAACGGCCTTTGGTGATGAGCCAGGCGCGTTCGTGGGTGGTCGCCGGTCGCTGGCACAGGTGCTTGTGCCTTACGAATACGGCACTGAAGACATTGTGCCAGTACTTTCTTGGTGGTGGGACGCATCCTTACGACCCAATAATGCTGCCGTACTTCATTTATTGTGAGTTCAGTCCCACTATGTAGTAAGCTGCGGTGTGTCCAGTCTATATAGAGCTGGGTTATATGATGGTCGCCATGTAATATTGGCGGTCGCCTTACATCTTCCGTGACCTCGTCAGTGGCGGCTATACGGCTTCTAATACGTAGTAGGTCATCTACTACTTCTATTTGCAGCGCGTGTAGCGGACTATTTTTGTCCACTATTTCATGTGCATGCAATCTAGCTATTTCTTGAGCGAACGATTGCTGCTGTGCAACTTGTACGAGTATTTTCTCGGCTTTTTGAAGAAAGCTCGCATCTATGTACTGCTTTCGGACTTCTGGCGCTATGTATGACGGCTTGGTTGCTGCAGTCGCTGTCTTCTTTTTCTTTCGCCAGTCCGTGTCCTCCTCAGCGTTTTTCCGGGTTCTTTTGTAGAACGTTTTCTCTGTCCTTTGTTTACAGAGATGTATAAAACGTAGGACGGTAGCAGTCGCACGTAATAGCCGCTCCCATCTCGAAAAGTTGACGGGATTAGGTATAGCTTCTATGAGCTTCGAAGTGTATGTATGTCTGTCTGTTATTTTCTCCAAAACAGATTTTTCTTTTTCTGTGACAGTGAGCGTTCTTTCCTCTCCTGTCTCTTCTGTGATTGGAGGTTTTTCTGATGGCCATGAAGAAGGGTCTTCATACAAAAAACTTGGGCCACAGAACCACTCGTGTTGTGAGTCAAACCTCGGCGGCACGTCACGAGTCGCTATATCGGCGATGTTCAACTTCGTGGATATCCATCGCCAATCCTCCACTTTGCTACCTTCTTCTATGGCAGCTATGCGATGAGCTACGAAGGCTTTATAGGTTCGTGCTCCTTTTTTTATCCACGACAAGACTGTTTTGCTGTCTGTCCAATACGTGACCGACGATGGATTGTTGTCGTGTTCACGTTTCACAGCTGCAGCCAGACGGGTTCCCATCACCGCTGCCTGCAGCTCGAGGCGCGGTATCGATTGTAGCTTTAATGGAGCTACTCTCGCCTTGGCCATGACTAGGCTCACCTTCTGTGTGCCTACTGCTGTGGTGGCTCGCCAATACACAGCTGCTGCGTATGCCAACTCGCTTGCGTCGGTAAATACATGTATTTGTATTTCTGTGGCATCACTATAACCAGGATAACATCTTGGTATGCTGATGCCCTTGAGCTGCCGCAGGTTTTCGATCCAACTTCTCCACTGAGATGCCAGGTCAGCGTCTAATAGCTGGTCCCAATCGACGCCTCGCCTCCAAGCTTCTTGCAATATTTGTTTAGCTCGAATCGTAACAGGCGAGGCTAGTCCTAGGGGGTCGTATAACGACATAACAATTTTGAGAGCCTCTCTTTTTGTAGGGGCCTCCTTTTCTAAAATTCCTGGCGGCAGTCTCGCAAGCGTTAGGTTGAAACCTAGCGTATCTTCACTAGGTCTCCAAATCAGGCCGAGTATTTTCTCTGCGCCTACTGTATCTCCGATGTTCACAACCTCAGTGCAGGTTTGTGACGGATCGATATTTTCTATCAGGCGCTTACTGTTTGATACCCATTTTGTTAGGTCAAACTTCGCCTGTTGGTGTATTTTCTTCACCATTGTCGCGACTTCTGTCGCTTCTTCGACTGTTTTATAGCTGTCCAGATAATCGTCCATATAATGGCTCTCTACTATAGCTTTCACTGCTACTGGATGCTGTTCGATGTGCTTCCTTGCGTTCCAATTTTTCGCAAAGATAGCGGTGCACGGCGAGCTTGCCGCGCCGAAAATGATGGACGTCATACGATATTCTTCTGGGGCTCCATCTCTTCTGTTGCCTCTCCATAGGTAGCGAAGTGAGTCTCGGTCTTCACTTCGTACTTTTACTTGCATGAACATCTCGGCTATGTCTCCGGAGATGGCCACGCAGTGTCTACGAAATCTCATCATGACGCCGGGCAGCGACTGCAGCAAGTCTGGTCCAGTTAGCAGGAAGTCGTTGAGTGACTTTCCTCTCGATTTTGCGGCGGCATCATGTACTATTCGAATTTTCTCTGGCTTCATGGGGTTGAAGACATCGAAATGAGGCAGGTACCAGGTTTTTCCTGGCGTGCTTGACTTGGGAGCCTTCTCAGCATATCCCTTTTCTATCAGGGAGTCCATCTGATGTGTGTATTTCACACGAAGAGCGGGGTTTTTATCCAGCTTCTTCTCTATGGAGACTAGCCTTTTGAGTGCTGTCTCGTAACTATCGGGCATCTCTATTTTCTCGTCCCGCCATAACATAGCGGTTTCTATGTGCCCATTTCCTAACTGTCTTGTGTGACGGTTCAGTATATCTTCTGCCCTCTTCTGGGGGTCAGAAGCTGGTTGTCGTGGATTGATAGCCAACGACTCGATAGCGAAGAATTCACGGAGCTGCTCGTTCAGTTCCGCATCTTGCCTTGCGTCAACGGACTGACACCCGTTGACATAGTGCACCTGCTGGCCCAGTGTTCTGGTGTGCGCGCCGTGCAATGTCCAGCCCATCATGGTTTTCGACGCGATGGGTTGGCTTCTAGGTCCTCTGCGGACTTCAGTGGCCAACAACAAATGCCAGTTGTCTTGGCCGACGAGTATCTTTGGCACTCCAGCAGGATACGTAAGCTGCGACGTCAAGTCTCGAAGGTGCCTACAGCGGGCTACGTCTTCTTGACTGACTGCCTGTGGTGACAGGTTGAGCTTCGAAATGGTGCGCGCCTTGAAGGGCACCCTATCTCTCATACGACTTGTGAGAGTGACGGTTATACGTCTCGATAAGGGAGTGTCGATCATGGTGTTTCCAATAGCACCGATCTTCAGAGGGTCGATTGGGCCCACTGCTCCCACTCGCTGAGCGATTGCTTCGTCGATCAGCGAAACGGTGGATCCGTCGTCAAGGAGTGCGTATGTGTCTGCCTCTCCCGCCGGTCCTATTACCCGGACCGGTATCATCTTCAGGAAAGCTTGACTCGATTCAGTTCGCGAACTGGCCACCGTCTCCTGAGACTCCTTCTTCTCTTCTGGAACAGCAGGCTTCCTTGTCCTGTCTGTTTGAGGCTTCTTACCCCTATGAAGAAGTCGATGGTGCGTGGCTGTACACCCCTTATGATCACACTGCTTCTTGTTGCAAGTGTGTCCAGCACGACGTTGTCTTAGGCAGCGATAGCACAAGTTGTAATTCTTGGCTAGCTCCCATCTTTTGTCACTTGCTGCGTCTCTGAACCTTTGGCAGTCAGACGCGTAGTGACCACTTTTGTCGCAAATTCGACATTTGTTTACCGGCTTGTCGGTAGCTGTATGCGTCCGTTGTATGACGCGTTTTCCCGCTAGAGAATCCGTTTCCTTGATGTTCTCAGGCGGGGCGAATGCACTGCAGAAGTGAGCTTGCTCGGTTATGAAGTCGCTGAAGAGTGACAGATCCGGCAGCGACTGGTACTTTTCCGTGTACGTTCTGTACCATTGTACACGCAGAGAATTGGGTAGCTTCTCAGTTAGCTGGCGCACCAGCTCGGCATTGAGAAGATAGTGCCCCTTCTTGAGAGCTCGCAGAGTGACAACTCCGCTTCTGACTCGACTTGCAAAGGTGCAGATGTCCTTGGGCGACTCGCTGCATTTTGGTAGCCCTCTAAGTCGGTCTGTTTCGGCCTGAGCTATTGAGTCAGGACGTCCAAACTGTAGTTCCAATTCTCTCATGATCTCATCCGGCTTTGCGTTCCCGATGAGCTCTGAGCTCACTGTCTCCAGTGCGCGACCACGCAAGCTCCTTCTGAGTCTTGCCGTGTTTTCTATGTCGCTGAAGTAGGCATGAGTTGCCTCGTAAATGGCTCGAAAAGATAGCCATTCTGTATGAGCTCCACCGAAATTCGGCAGAGTCATGATAACCTGCGACGCCGATCGGTTAGGCGTCCATGGTTCGATTTTTCTGTCGGCTAGCGACGCTATAGCGGATGTCAGCTCCGTTAGAAAAGGACGGAGTGACTCTTTCGCTTCTATTTGCCTTGGCGGCTCCACGTTGGACGGCTCTGTCCTAGGTGGTTCGATGTTAGACTTCACTTGTGGATGTTCTATATGGTCGATATGTTTCCGGGAGTCCGCTATAGCGTCGACGGCCGCAGCCGGGGTCCAATCGTCATTGTCCCCTTTGGCGACGTCATTCTCCCTCAACGGTGTGGGCTCTGGCGCCTCTTCGAGCCACGAACGGACATACTCTTCATTAGAATTTCTGTCATCCATATATTCATCCTCAGAAGCTTCTTCTTCTGCTTTTTGAAGTGCTAACTTAGCGAGTTCCAACTTTATTTTCAATAAGTCTTCACGAGCTCTTGAAATTTTCTTACGTGACCGGGTCGACTTGCTAGTTGACGGCGGTCCAGTATGTTCGATACGGGCGTCACCCCGGGTAGCCATTACTTCTCCTTGAACAAAGGTCTTATCCCGGATCCTTTGTTTTCTACCAGAAGGCTTCAGTGTTTTTTCTGAAGAATCTTCTGATTTCGATGCCTTCCTGCGTGTGCTTGGTTCCTGTGGTTCCTCCTCCTCATGTGTGGGCGTGTTGTCACCTATCTGTGACGTTGGTGGGCTTCTGACTGGTATGGACTTTTCTGTCCCTTCAGTAGTGGACGGTGAGCGTGGGGGCAGCTGATGTTGTACGCCCGCACCTGGACGCTCAATGGGGACTGTCCATGATTCAGGCCTCTTGTCCTGGGATCTGGTAGTCGGCATCCTGATTGGTTCAAAGTTTCAGTTTGAATACGCCAAGTACAAGTCCAATCTTCAACTTGTCTTCAAAACGTTGGCTCGAAACGGCTGAGTCCAATTCTAGACTTCTTCAATATGTCAGTTTGAATCGGCTGAGTCCAACTCTAGACTTCAACACGAACTGGTTGACATCTATTTTCGAGCTTCAAAACGGCTATGTCCAAACTTAATTTTTTCTTGAAAACTGCTAAGTGGTAACTCTGGGTTAAGTCCGATTTCAGTCGTCGGCTTGAAGAGGGTTCGCTTCCTTTTTCAAACTTCGAAAAGTATCTCCAAACTCCGGGTTAGTTTAAACTCCGGGTTATATCCGACCCTCTTAACTCCAGGTTATTCTTCAAACTATAAGTCGCTAGTGGTCTTCAAAACTATAAGTTCCAAATCAGCTTCAAACTTCAATGTTGATACGTAAACAAGTTCACTATAAGACTTTCAACACAAAATGGGTAAGCACATGAGCATATGTTTTCACTGTACTTACTGTTGTCTAAGTGTCAACTTGTCCAGCAGCCTCCAAGGTTGAGCAGCCGGTCTGGTACCAATCACTGAACTGTTGGTCCAACTCTTGACGTTAGTAGTCCCTTCAGACTCCAGATATCCAGGTTTGAAACTCCAGACTTCGATCGAGAGCTTCTATCTCGATAACGACTATTTGTTTTTAAACAAATTCTAAGTCAAAAATAAGCCTTCAGCTATAACGCTTCAGGAAATTTCAGCAACTATTTTTTCGTTCTATTTTATAGAACAAGTCGCCCACACGACTATTCAATATGCTTCTGTGTGTAAGCCTCTTCTTGGATAACGCTTCAGCGATAATCCTTCAGCCGTAACCCTTCAGGAATTCTATGAACGTCGTATGTTCGTTCTATCTCCTAAACGAGCTCCCAACACGCTGTTTGAAAACTCCGATTATGAGTTTCCTAGCGATAACTCTTCAGGCTATGCTATATTCCTTCAGGATACAGTTTCTGTGTAATCTTCGATTACTGTGAATTCTCAGTAAGCAGGTTACACAACAGAAACAGCTCAAAAAAACCGTCTTTTCGCGACGGTAATCACACGGGAACGGTTAGCTTCTCAGGAAGCCGGTAGAACCACAGGAATAGCTCAGGAATGGCTGCTGTGTCCCAGCAAAATGGTTGTCTTCCAGGTAGTCCACGCGTGGGCCTAATCCACTCGTGCACTCTTCACGACTGTAGTCGCTCTGGAAGTTTCTACTATGAGACGATAGTACGTTGCGCCTTTTGACGACGCTAATCACCCAGTAATACGGTTGCTGACCAGTAACTGGGTTATCTCACCCAGGAAAGGGTTTCTATCGTCCCAGAGTGTACGCTATGTTTTTGACTGTTAAAGAAACATGATCTTAACCCTGGCACTTGTAAGGTTTACGAGATGGAACGTCAGTATTCTTATTTCCCTGGAACTTTTCTCACGAACGCAACGCTTAGTACCCCAGTTGGCACATTTGTGTGGTGTGTAATCTTACCAGATTTATATTGAGGGTACCTTGAGATATTTGAGCATCAGTTTTCTTTGTTCTCACGAATGTTCACAGGCGTGAGCGTCAGTTTTCTTTGTTCTCAGGTACTAGTTTTCACAGGAACGATACGTTTTGACATTACCCAAGAAACAGGAATGTAACCTCAGTATATAAGGTCACTTTACATCAGGCTTGTTTGTTCTCAAGGCAGCGTTCGTGTCCCCAGGGCATCAGGTTTCTTTTTTCACAGGAATGGGACATCAGTTTTCTTTGTTCTCGGGAACAAGGCTCTTCCTTGGCCTATATTTTCACAGCGTCCGGGACATCAGTTTTCCTTGTTCTCGGGAACAAGGCTCTTCGTTGGCCTATATCTTCACAGCGTCCGCTGGTCTGCTATGTTTCCCAGAAAATTCGGCTCGACAGGACCAGCAAATGGTCCGTAGGTTACCAATATACGGCTCGACAGGACCAGCAAATGGTCCGTAGGTTACCAATATACGGCTCGACAGGACCAGCAAATGGTCCGTAGGTTACCAATATACGGCTCGACAGGACCAGCAAATGGTCCGTAGGTTACCAATATTCGGCTCGACAGGACCAGCAAATGTACGGGACGGACGTGATCGTCCAAGACCGACAGGCAATCAGGAGGTTGTAAGGCTCCTGCTTGAACGCGTTGACGCCCCTTGCACCTATTGTTCAGTTGTCATCTGGTAACTATGGACCTTGGAGACACTTGAAGGCTGCCAAGTAGGTTGAGGTGAAAAACGTGATGTCCAGGTTAAATAAAACTATTTGTTCATGGCCAGAAGCGATGTTCCTTCATGGTCCTCGATGCGCAATGATGCGTGGAAATACTTTAAGTGAAATAATGGCTACGAAATGTTCACGCGCCTGCGCACTATTAAAGAAGCGAACTCGACTGCGACGAGGACCACAACATTCCGACCGCAAAAACTTTTATTTTCAAAATAATATACGCTAAGACTCGTAGCTTGAAACTGACAGGAACTACCCTTCCACTGGACCGATTCTGGTGAAACTTGTACTTTTGGATAGGTCTCGAGGAGACCTTCCCTCCGGTCTTTGATCCAGGTCCCTAGCCCCTACCATCAGGGAGTTCTCGTAAGGAGAACGTCGAAGAAAGGGAATTCCCGCCAGTTTGAAGCTTTACAATCGAGTTTCTCCTAAAACTAGACATGTTAGCTCTAGGGTACCAGCGAGGGACTTGGAGCCCTCCTACTGGGCCGTTGACACACATAAGTGTTACAGTTATATTCAAAACATTCAGGCGTACAGCCGCGAAATGGTGCGAGAAGTTAGCTTATGCCCCTGATCTTGGCACATAAACTCGATTCCTACTCAGACCGCTGGGTGGATTTTTAAGTTACATTCACACCCGGGTAGCCCTCGTGATGGGCTATCCCAAGGTAGAAGTCCGGTAGCTACATGTCCAACCCCCGATGAGTTATTGTTTGTTACAAGTTTGTTTACATAGCAAATCCATGTAACCTCGCACCATATCAGGTCGCTTAACTCCTCAACCACCAGAGCTAAGCTCCTTCCGGAAGTGTGGTTGGGTAGCTGGAAAACTAGGCTGTCTGACGGCGGTACCCTGATGGGTGTACCACCAGCCTTTCCGCAGCTTAAGGTGCCGGGAAGCGGCCGAATACTAAATTTTACGTCGTCTCACGTCTCTAATGTGTCTGTGTGCGTTACATACCCCTATATACTAGCTCTGTGTCATGACTGAGTGTAGGCGCCTGCCTGAGGGTCCACGAAGGTAATGCTTCAGACAGCATATCTATAGCTGACCAGGCACCAAATGTCCCTGGACGCAGTGACACATCGGCAGCCGCATAGAAACGTCCATGCCGGCATACACAGACACATCCTCTCAAGCAAGTGACGCCCATGTACTAGAATTACATAGGTGCTGTCTATTTATAGGGCCTAGACAAAATTCTAGGTCACCTAGAAGCGCTAAAACGGCTTGTAACGAATTTTCCAAACACTTACTTGAGTAAAATGTATGTGTATTTCCCTTTTTAGAGTAAAAATGCATTAAGACTGGCCATGTACTGCTATTATGTATAATTTCTCAGTCATGGCATCCAGCCATCCTATCTAGAACACCTAGATGGTGTTTCCTAACAAAACAATTATATGTAAGGAAGCAATCTGATTGGTTGGTGAATAGAATACCTATAGCACCACCTGATACCCTGCTCAAAACGGGGGGTCTAAAATAAGTAAACAAAATATTTTTATTTCCTTAAACCTATACATTTATCATATAACTAAGGTACCTTATGTATAATTCTAACACATAAGCGCTATATTCACACTATAAACTATGTAAAAGCCCCCAAAACATGAGTTTAAAGTTATCAAAATTCTACAAAAACTGGTTTTAGTATAAATATAAGGTGCCGCCCTCTTACAGGTCATTGTGAACTAAACGCTCGTTGAGGACGGTTGTTTTTTACGGAGTTAAATACTTGTTTCTTTCCGTAATAACACAATCAGTATGCATATTAAAGCTTCTAATTTATTGTTATTAGACTATATAATTCTATTACCTACTGATAGACACATAAAATATAATTTTAGTGTCTCAAAAACATGAGCAAAAATTAGTTACGAGCTTTACTATAAAAGGTTTTTTCACCTACCGACATCGCTTAGTATGCGATGGCGCTCTGGGGTGAGCAGACGTGTGTCTGTCAATACTATTTATATTTTACATATGACAACCTATCTAAAGGTGACGTATCGTCGCGAACAAGAAGCATGTAGTCTACGCGTGAGAAGCCGCGGGCAAAAGCTAGTATATAATAAAACTTCATGCAACATACTTAAGCATTAAGACCGCCTATGGTCCTCATAGGCGGTCTTAATGCCTAAGGCATTCTCTATCAGTCAACCAAAGGTAGTGGAGAGATAACCTAAATTAAAATATGTACACAAATATATATTATATTGTTCCGGTGGCGGGATGGTGCCTGGATGGTGTAACTAGCCACGGTCGCCTCCGCTGCTGGGACAATATCAAGTTTGTCGTGCGTTCCCTACTTACTGAGTCTTGCGACTCAGCTGGTAGCACACGTCACAATGTACCCCTGAATGCGTATTTAGGGTAGTACGAGGACTACCCGAGGATCCACGTTTTTGACTGAAGAAAATAAAAACCGGCCAAGTGCGAGTCGGACTCGCGCACGAAGGGTTCCATACTTGGTAAATTGCGGTTTACGATTTCTGACGTATTAAAAAAAAACTACTGACTAGATCTCGTTCAAACCAATTTTCGGTGGAAGTTTACATGGTAATGTACATCATATATTTTTTTTAGTTTTATCATTCTCTTATTTTAGAAGTTACAGGGGGGGGGACACACATTTTACCACTTTGGAAGTGTCTCTCGCGCAAACTATTCAGTTTAGAAAAAAATGATATTAGAAACCTCAATATAATTTTTGAAGACCTATTCATAGATACCCCACACGTATGGGTTTGATGAAAAATAATAATTTTGGTTTCAGTTCCAAGTATGGGAACCCCCAAAATCTGTTGTTTTTTTTCTATTTTTGTTTGAAAATATTAATGCGGTTCACAGAATACATCTACTTACCAAGTTTCAACAGCATAGTTCTTATAGTTTCGGAAAAAATTGGCTGTGACATACGGACGGACAGACAGACAGACAGACAGACAGACAGACAGACAGACAGACAGACAGACAGACATGACGAATCTATAAGGGTTCCGTTCTTTGCCATTTGGCTACGGAACCCTAAAAAGGAATAGGTACCTAGGTAAAAGGTGGATTTTCTTGAGAATTGGTTTCGCGGATTCCGGCTTTTCTTCCTAGTTGTTGCCTCTTCGGTGGCTGAGCTGCGACCAGTATATACGTAATAGTAATCTTTGGCTGCGACTGAATTCATCGGGCAAGTGGCCTGTCTCCCTTCTTATATATGGCCCGTCCTTCGCAAATTGACGCCCCCTTGTTTTTGGACCAACCTTGCCTTAATTTTTACTTAGCCGAAATCTTTGGAGCCGTGTAGGTATTTTATTAAATTTTCGACATAATCCTTTTTTTACTTGATCTGAGCATATTCCTTACAAAATTGGGCTTAAATGATAGGGTTTGACAACGTACACAATTTACAATAATAATATTTACACATTTTACCATAATTAAAAAAATTCTAGAACAAAAACGAAAAATTCCGGTTTGTTTCCATTTTAATAATGATATGCGATTATCTTGGAAACGTGTGGACCGATTTACATGATTCAAACGGATAAAATGGTTCCAGACCAAGACCTTATAATCGACACTAACCTCATCAAAAAATCTCCACAAACAAAAAATCACGTTTTCAAGTTCCTTGCGTAATTATATATAAGTTAACATGATGTTATCTCTTAATAATTATTTAAAAATATATTTATATCAACTTTTAACGTTCGAATTAGGATTATATATGTTTGTACATGTTAATTAGTTATCATCATCATCATTTTTTCAGCCGAAAGACGACCATTGCTGGACATAGGCCTCCCCAGGCGTCGCCACATTGACCGATCCCGTGCGTCTCGCATCCAGCGCCTTCCCGCAACCTAAACCTACCTAATTAGTTAAAAAACAAAACAATTAGGTACCTACTACTCTAAAATATACTAATCTAACAAGAAATAATTAGGTAGGTACACTTAGGTACTAAGTTTACCTAGGTACTACTTCGTCATTTGCTTACAATCTGCTTAGATAACTTAGGTACTTATGTACTGCTAGTTGAAATCTTATTAGAAGTAGGTACCTACATAACTAACACTTCTATACAGTTTTTATGTACCTACTAATGAGTAGGTATTACATAAACTTCGTTGTTTTACCTAATGAGCTTGCAGATGGATACCTAGTTAAAATAGGCATACGTATTAAATATTATCTTTAAGTAGTAAATACCTATAAATATATAAGAAAAGGTACTTACCTATTTACAAGGCAGATGTGAGTGAAAACACCACCCGGGAGGGGACGTCCTAGGTCATACACGGATCTAATAGGTAATGTTCTCCAGAAAGGTCAGGAGGGTTGTCCTCATTACCGGTGTGCTCGTATGAGTAGATGTATGGATGTAAATGAAGCAAAAGCAGTATATTAGGACCGTAGCAGGTGGCGTTGTAGTTTCTGCTTGCCCGCATGAGAAAAAGGCGTCAGTTTCTTTGAATATTTTTAGGGTTAGTATAATGGATGAGATTGATGATATACCTAAATAATATTCAACACGTGGGGTATAAAAGTATATTGATTCTTCAGCTGCAAAAACATTTATTACATCACAGTAGGTAGGTGCACATACCTACACACAATATTGTTAACGCGGTCGAGTAAAAAGATGCAGATGGTTATCTATCAGCTATCTATCACCATTGAGATTATGTCCATGGTTATCACACACAATGATAGGTACTAGGCAGTCAACACACAGGTACAGCAATGCAGCCTTATGCAATAACGCGAGACAAGACAGCACAAGCACCACAAAACTCCAAATGCTAATAAAATGCATTCTTCGTCGTACCTACGTAGGTAGGTTTTACAGGTTGTAACCAATCATTCATATATTTCAGCTCCCTCAGCTTCTCGATGCGTTTGTTGGCTTCTATCAGCTTTATTTTCTTTCTTATTTATCCTCTAACCGGAAAGTATTACACACTAGAGCCTTTAATTATATGAATTTTGTTATTTTTTTAATTTTTTTTTTATTTGTTTTATTGCAATGACAAGAATATTTCCTTTTTTAAGTATTATATTATTTTATTTTAATTATTGTGATTGTGAAGACTATGTGGATCATTAATTTGTTTTTAATTTTAATTTATCTTAGTTTTTAATCATGGTCTGGCAGTTTGAGTAGTTTATGCGGCCTACCCGAATGTCCTTTCTTTGGTATTGTTCGTCGAATCGTTGATAATTCCTTCTTAAATTCTGAGTTGAACTGCTCGGTTATTGAAAAATGTGAGCACTGACTGGACAGTGTGGTATTTATTCAAGATCTTCTTACGATTTTATAACACTATACAATCCATCTTCACATCTTTTGATATTGTATCAATTTTTGTAACTCTATTATAAGTATTCTTTGATATTTTTATTACCTGTAAAGCATATTTTTAGTTATTTCTGATTATTTCTTTATTTCTTTAACTTAATTTGTATTGCTTATTTGCAAAATTATGGAATTTTTTATACTCTGACATTTTCATCTGACATGGCATGTATGTCTATTTTATTTTCTTAAAGCCATAGACATACCATAGGTACCATGGACTATAATACCTAGACCTTTCCTTAAGCTAGTTGTACATTATTGTAAGGTCAGAGCAGACAAATAAAAACGGCTTTACAAGGGTCACCGCCTTTGTAAAGCCGTTTTCATTTGTTCTGGTCTTATTGAGATTTGAATTTGAAATTTAGAAAGGATTGCAAATCGAATGAAAAACGGGCTTTAGATTTTTGACAGTCGAGAATCTGGTCTGAACGCCGAAAGACTGTTTTCCTACTGAGGATTACTAAGTGTATTTTCTAATCGGCAAATTATCTAAAAACTCTAATAATCAGTCTTTATATTATTACCTCAATGTGTTCAGTATGTGAATGTGGTTAAAATCCTTAGAAAATGTATCAATAAATAACTTCTGGACTAAGTATTCTTTTACTGCTATACGTATATATATCAAGATGTGCCACTCTGGCACGAGGTGCACGTATGTTCTGCGGCAGACAGGACCTCAGATGTATTGCGGCTGACAGGACCTCAGCGGCGCGGCGCGGCGTTTTGGTGCGCTTGCAGCACACGATGGTGCGATCGCAGTTTGCGCAGGTGCGCTCACAGCATGCGCTGGTGCGCTCGCAGCATGCGCTGGTGCGCTCGCAACACGCGCTGGTGCGCTCTGAATACAAGCGCGCCACGGCATCCCACCAGCCGTCCCATCACACCGTGCCACGTCTTCCTGCCCGACCTACTGCCTGTTAAGCTGCCCACGTCGTACGAAGCCAGCCCATAGTTTTTATACTTAATACCTTTTTATTTTATAGCTTTAATTTTATTTTTATCTTTTTATCTTGATTTTAATAACGTGGCTTACGTATAGCTCCACTGAGCTATACGTAACGCTACAGTTTGGCGCCCAATTTTTAAATAATTGGGCGCAACGTTGTTTGTGCGCCCAATTATCTGAATCCACCCCATCACCCACACTATACCTACTTTTCACTCTATCTTTTTTTTAACGTGGGCTCGACTTTTCATCATTTTCTCAAAATTCTTAAAAACATACGTACACAAGTATATACATAGGCTTACTTTTGGTGTTTCATTCAGGCCCCATTTCATCATCATTTTCTCTCTTTTACACTTTTGCTAGAACTTTTACTCCTTCACAATCAACTGAACCTATTAGGCAATAATTTTTATCCCTCTTTATGTTTTCTATTAGTTTATTTTTTCTCTGTCGGTCTGCACAACTCAGAATGCCTTATGTGCAAAGAGCGGTCCCGTAACTCTTTAAAAATAAGCCAAATGCGTGGAGTCTTCTTAAACTTCTTAATTCCCTTAACACTTGAATCTTATTCTTAAAGAATGAGGTGTTATTTTAGAGCGGTTTGCATAACTCGGAAAGCCTTATATGCAAAGAGCGGTCCCGTAACTCTTTAAAAATAAGCCAAATGCGTGGAGTCTTCTTTAATATTTTCTACCCTCTTAAAGACTTGAGAGCTCCCTCTTATAGACTTGAGAGTTCCCTTTTATATACTTGAGAGTTCCCTCTTATAGACTTGAGAGTTCCCTCTTATAGACTTGAGACTTCCCTCTTATAGACTTGAGTCCTCCTCCTCTTTGAGTTCCTCTTGTTTAAATAAATAGTTTCTTAAAGGGTTTTCAAACAGGTGCGGGTAACGACACCTATTAAAAATAAATAAGCCTTCGTTATATCTTAATAAATATTTCCTTGTGGAGTATACGTCATTGAATGTGAACTATATCCCCTAACGTGTGATTGAATGAGAGTGTTTGACGAAAGTATGAAAGATTTTGTGTGATAGAGCAAGGATTATATTTAAACCTCAAAATTTTCATCTAGTTGAAAATTTTTCTGGGGTCATCGGGGAAATGTGGTATTTATTCAAGATCTACTTACGATTTTATAACACTATACAATCCATCTACACATCTTTTGATATTGTATCAATTTTTGTAACTCTATTATAAGTATTCTTTGATATTTTTATTACCTGTAAAGCATATTTTTAGTTATTTCTGATTGTTTCTCTATTTCTTTAACTTAATTTGTATTGCTTATTTGCAAAATTATGGAATTTTTTATACTCTGACATTTTCATCTGACATGACATGTCTGTCTATTTTATTTTCTTTAAGCCATAGACATACCATAGGTACCATGGACTATAATACCTAGACCTTTCCTTAAGCTAGTTGTACATTATTGTAAGGTCAGAGCAGACAAATAAAAACGGCTTTACAAGGGTCACCGCCATTGTAAAGCCGTTTTTATTTGTTCTGGTCTTATTGAGATTTGAATTTGAAATTTAGAAAGGATTGCAAATCGAATGAAAAACGGGTTTTAGATTTTTGGCAGTCGAGAGTCTGGTCTGAACGCCGAAAGACTGTTTTCCTACTGAGGATTACTAAGTGTACAAATTCCCAAAAAAGTCTGAGGAGCCTTCACGGCAGTTTACGGTTTGCACCAAGAAAACGCCGCGCTCAGAACGAGAAACATTTATTTTTGATATATACAAGGGGGGTCATGAAAACCCTGAAAATCTTAACACCGCGATGTAGCGGAGAGCTAAAAATGTACAGCGTCATCTATTGATTTGATGCGAATTTAATAAGAAAACAAAAGTGACATTTCTTGATGTTTGAATCTTAACATTCCGCCCACCATGGACAGAGTGTCCATAAATTAACACATTATAAAGAGTTACACAACATATTATCCGCCCACCATGACAATAGTTTAGTTAGTACCAACAACAAATAGAAATATCAAAACTTAAACTAACACTTCATAACATTTTTTGTGATAAGTAGCCTTTGAATACATAAAGCAAAACAAATTTCAAAACTTAAGTCTAGATGGTGACAGGTAAAATAATGAGCTTAGACACTGGTCTCTTTATTATAGAACCCTTACATTTTAATGTAACCACGCGCGTAAGTTTGTCCACTCCAATATGCTTGTCAGTTATAATGCCATACAACCATCTTGCCGGTGGTAGATCATCCTCTTTAACCAGCACTATATCTCCCACCTTAGGTTCTGGAGTTATTTGTGTCCATTTATAACGATGCTGGAGTTGTGTAAGGTATTCGTTTGACCACCTACGCCAAAAGTTTTGCACAAGGCGTTGTGTGAAATGCCATCTTTTGAGAGTACTCAAGGTTGAATTTTCGTAATTAGCATCCGGTATCAGTACTAAAGGCTCACCCACAAGAAAATGTCCCGGGGTAAGTGGGTACGGATCTTCTGGATTTGAACTTATTTGTGTTATCGGCCTTGAGTTAAGACATGCCTCAATTTGGCACAAAAGAGTCGTCATCTCCTCGAAAGTGAGTGTGCTATTGCCGATGACTCTTTTTAGGTGATGTTTTGTGGACTTCACTCCAGCTTCCCAGAGTCCACCAAAGTTTGGTGAATGGGGTGGAATGAAGTGCCAGTTTATTTTATTTTATTATTTTATTAATATTAGGAAAACTTACAGCTAATACAATAGATGTGCAGAAACAACATGCAAAAAACGGCCAATTAAAAGTTTTCACACATATAAAGTTAAAGCAGTTGGTGCCGTTTGTTGCAAGCCAGTCAGCTATGTCATTCGCTACTACCGAACCTTCCCGTGATACTAATTTTTTGAGCTCTTTATTCCCTCCAACAAAATTTGTGCCATTATCACTCCACAGTTCTGCACAATGACCTCTGCGTGCAACAAAACGCTTAAAAGCAGCCAAAAATGCTTCTGAGGTTAGATCACTCACGACCTCCAGATGAATTCCACGAGTGGCCATGCAGATGAATAAACAAATATAACCTTTAGTGGAGTGATGGCCACGTCCCTTTGTGGTTCTGATTGCGATAGGTCCTGCGTAATCAACACCGCTTTTATGAAAAGGGCGGCAAGCAGTGACACGAGCTGATGGCAATTGGCCCATCAATTGTTGGTTCGTTTGAGCCGCATATCGAATACAAACGACACGTTTACGAAAATGCTGCCTTGTAAGACTTTTTACGTTCATGATCCAATACCGACATCTTATATAACTCAGCATGGACTGAGGACCCCCATGAATAGTACGCTCATGGGCATCTGCAACAATCAAATTCGCAAGATGTGAATTAGGAGGAATCAGTATGGGATGCTTCATTTCATCCACAACATTAGCCTTCTGCAATCGCCCACCAACTCTAAGTATGCCTTCGCCATCAAGGAATGGATTAAGCGTAGTAAGTTTACTGTCTTTATTTACATTACCTAATCTCCGTAAACTCTTTATTTCGTTCAGGAATCTTTCCCTTTGATCCAACCGGATACAGGTAAGTAATGACTCCTTCATTTCCTTAGACGTTAGCCAACATGTGATTGTAGGGCTAGTGCTACCCCTATTTAAGGTTTTAAGAAACCTTCTACAATATGAAATTACTCTTGTCATTCTATTTAAACTTGAAAACCTTGACATTATATCAATGTCTTCAATTGTGACATGACATAATACCTTATTTTTCTTTTCTTCTAAGTCAATTTGTTTAAACTTTCCTTTACTGTAGTGGACTGTATTTTCTTGTAGCTTAGGGCCCTTTTTCCAAATAGTAATTTCGGAAATATCCCTCGGATTTATGCCCCGCGATACGCAATCTGCTGGGTTCTCATCGGACTTGACATGCGCCCACTGACTATTGTCCATTATAGTCAAAATTTCCGAGACCCTGTTTGCGACAAACGTTTTCCACTTGCTAGGATGACTACTCAGCCAAGCAAGAACAACACTAGAGTCAGTCCAAGCGTGGATATTTGCCTTTGAGATACCCAATACTTCCGAGACTTCTTGGAGCAATTTAGCTAATAAAACCGCTCCACAAAGCTCCAAACGAGGTATTGATACTTGTTTTACAGGGGCAATCCTTGATTTGGAAGCAACCAGATTCAAATGAACCTTACCGTTACAATCTACTGTTCTAACGTAGACAACGGCTGCATACGCTGCATTGGAAGCATCACAAAACCCTTGTAGTTCCATGTGAACATTATCTCTGCTTGCCCCGGTCCATCTCGGAAGTTGAAAACTAGTGAGATGAACGAGATCCTTACGATATGAAAGCCAATCTTTGAGTATATCAATTGGTATCTCGTCATCCCACCCTATACCAGCAAGCCATATTCTCTGAATAAAAATCTTGGCCGTTGTTATGACGAGCGCAATCCAACCAAGTGGATCAAATAATTTGGCCACATCCGAAATTACCTTACGTTTGGTCACAGGTGTTTCAAGCGACGGAAGTTGGACAGTATATTGGAACTCATCATTAGATCTGTTCCAGGTTAATCCTAGAATTTTCATAACAGAATCTAATTTCAATTCTAGGTTTTCCTTGCTACCCTTACTGTCTGTATCAATTTCTTGCAATAAATCATTGTTATTACAAGACCACTTCTGAAGCTCAAATCCGCCACAATTTAGAAGGTCTTTTAATTGATGAAAGATTTCAATACCTTCTTCAACGTTTTCGCAACCTGTCATGAGATCGTCGACGTAGAACTCCTTTAAAACCCTGTCTTTTGCTAAAGGGTATTTATCACCCTCATCATGCGCAAGCTGTTGCAGAGCTCGTACAGCTAAGTATGGCGCTGAAGATGTACCAAATGTTACACGCAGTAACCTTAGATGTTGAAGTTCTGAGTTCACATCCTTACGCCACAACAGACGTTGAAAATCAACATCTTCTTCAGATACCTTTACTTGTCTATACATTTTTACTATGTCTGCAACAAGACATATAGGATAACAGCGCCAACGCATGATGATGTGCCTCAGTTCAGGTTGTAGCCTTGGACCAATCATCATGTCTCTATTTAACGATGAACCATTGTTTAGAACACATGACGCGTCGAATACAACCCTCACCTTTGTTGTGGTTCTATCATTTTTGATGACTGCGTGGTGTGGCAGATAGATGGCACTAGTATTCTCTTTCTCTAATTCTGGAAGCACTTCCATATGACCCAACGTCAAATACTCCTCAATAACATCAGAACATTTTATTGCAAATTTAGGATTCTTCAGAAACCGTTTCTCGAGCAAATAAAATCGTTTCCGAGCAATATCGAATGAGTTGCCAAATTTACACTCGGGATCCTTTGACTTGAAAGGCAATCTTACTATATAGCGACCTGCTGAATCTCTTTTAACAGTTTCTGCAAAGAAGTCCTCACAGGCCTGCTCTTCCTCTGACAAAAACCTTTTGTCAGAAGAAGGTTCCTCTAACTCCCAGAACTTCTTTAACAAATCATCAGTCAATGAGTGTGCATGTTCACGATTTTATTTCTTTGCAGAGAACCTTGCTTGATTTGTGAATGTATACAGCCAGAGAGAATCCATCCAAGTCTGGTATTTTGAGCCACAGGCAACCCAGGTGAACCCTTGATAACACCATCCATTATAATCTGGCAATACACTTCTGCTCCTAGTAAAATATCAATTTTATTCGGAGTATTAAATGAAGGATCAGCTAACTTTAGATCCGTCATTTGAAGGGACAACGCTGTCAAAACAATCTTCCACTCAGGAAGAAGTGATGTGATGTTCTTTAGAACATGAGCCTTCACAACAACTATAAAGTTGGGATCGTGGCGTGACTGAATCCTTATGTTTACAAAACATTTAGAGTGTAAAGTTGCACTCTGGTCACAGCCAAGTCCTGAAATAAAGCTCTTGTTTGTAATCTTCTTCAGACCAAGCATTTGTACCGATGACTCGGTAATAAACGATGCTTGAGATCCTTGGTCTAAGAGAGATCTTAAAACGAAAGTGCCTGTTCTCGCTTCTACCTGTACTAAGGCAGTGGCCAATAGCACTTGGCTTTTCACACTGGAGAAACAAGACACAACGTTAATTGGATTCTCGGACTGTGGAGTTGGTGGTGGAGGTTGATCCGTACCATCATCCTCTTGATCACGTGAACAGTGACCTTTAGGGATTGACTGATGAAGGAGAGAGTGATGCCTCCTCCTACAAATACGACAATTGGTTGACTGACGACATGAAAATACCGAATGATTTGAACCGAAACAGTTAAAACACAATTTATTGGTTTGAATAAACTTGCGACGTGTTTCAACGTCTTCCCTTGCAAACTTTTTGCAATTCATCAATTTATGGTCTTCATGACAAAACTCACATTTTGAATTTGAAGTGACATGCATAACCTTAGTTGCGCGAGTACTATTTGACTTGTTAACCTTATTATCCAAAAACTCAAGAGATCTGAATCGCTGCTCTAAGAATTCTTGCAAGTAACTTAACTTAGGTAATTCGTCATTGAATTTACAGATTTGAACTTCCCATAACTTTCTAGATTCAGTAGCAAGTTTCAAACTCACAATGTAAATTACAATAATATCCCAAGAAGAAATATCAATATCTAAATTTTTGAGGGCGTTTAAACATTCATTTGTGGTATCAAGTAATTCTTTAATGGCACTGGATGATTCTGACTGTATGTTCTTTTGATTCATGAAACGTTTTAAAATACAAATAGCAAGGTGTAATTTATTATTATAGCGATGTTCTAATTGATCCCAACAGACTTTGTAATTAATGGCCGTGATAGGAATATGCCGTAAAAGTTGCTCGGCCTCACCTGTTAAATAGCCTTTGAGATAGTGAAGCCGTTGAACGTCGTCCAATGCTTTGTTGTTATGTATTAACGATATGAATAAATCACGAAAACTTGTCCATTCGGTGTATTTACCGCTAAAAGTAGGAATGGAAATCTTGGGTAATCTGACACTAAAGGATTGACCGACGTTTGACTCATTAACCTTAGAACTAGACAATGCAACAGTATTAGAATCTATCTTAAACCTAAGCAAACAATCCTTTAATTCCGTTTTATAGTCCGTGTATAGTTCTTCAGTTACGTCATATGCATCAGTTGTGTAATAAGTAGACTTAACCAATTCCTTGTGATTAAATTCCGAAACGATGACTCTATGTGTTTCGCGATATGAAGTCCAATAATTTTCCAGTGTTTCAAGCCGAGTTTCCAAATAGGATTGTGTTAACCTTTAGGGTGACCCCATGTAACCCACACCCCTATCCATCAAATTCCTTCCCTCCTATCCCCTTAATCCCCCCTATCCCCGAGGAAGGGTAACCTCGGTTCCAAAAAAGCCCACCCCCCTACAACATGAACATGCAGAATGATAATATAGATACCCAGGTGGGTCCCGGCCAAGCCGGGGAATCCCACACCACTTCGGTGGTTAGCTCCCGACGTAATATGGGGGGAGCATCTACCTGCATCGTTGATGACTTAATGCCGCGCTTCTCGCGGCCGGCTGCTGATTTAGCGCCCACAACACAGGCTGCGTCCAACGCGCCTACGAACACGACCCCGACGACAACACCCGCTACACGGTGCATGCCGCCCACGAACCCCTGGCAACAGAGCGTCGTGCGGAGCAGCACTAACTACCCGGATAATGACCCAGACCAGCATAAAGACACAGGGAAAGATGCTGGAACTGGCAGTCCCACTACTCTCCTGGCTATAGCTGATGGAGTACGCCCGCTGACTAAGCGCGGAAAAGTCCTTGCCCGTGAGAGTAAAGTAGGCGATCGAAAGCGCAATACCCGCGACGGCATTAGCCAGAGCGAAGCGCGATCGGACGCTGAAGGGGCGGTACGCGACCAGCCGCAAGTACGCGTAGGGGAAATCCAGCGCGAAAAGCGGTCGGACGCGGGGTCACGTGACCGGTCGCAAGTACGCGCAGGGGCAACCCAGCGCGAAAAGCGACCGGACGCGGGGCCACGCGACCAGCCGCAAGTACGCGTAGGGACAACCCAAAGCGAAAAGCGGCCGGTCAAGGACCAAAGTGAGCGGAGGCAGGTGCGCGAAGGGGCAACCCAGAGCGAAATGCCTTCGCACGCGGCAGAACCTGCCAGGGCCGCCAACCGACCCCAAGACACTGACAGTACACACGACGGACAAAAACCCAGACACATCAGGAGCAAGCGTGGTGGAGCTGCACGCAAAGCAAAAAAGACCGTGTCAAGCTCCCCTAACCTGCAGCCTGGCACAAGTGGGACAGCACTACAAAAGAGGGAGCGCCCCGACGACACAGCCTCGCCGAGTACACTCCAGGGGGACGCCAAGCGAGTGAAAATTCACTCTGCTCAGGGAGGGCAGAGAAGCTACGCGCGGGCCACTAAGGATATTCCTGCACGGCTGGCAGTAGCAATCTGCCTTCCCCACCCCGGTAGAGAACTGAACAGGCAGGAGGCCGAATACATAAAGACCGCACTGGAGGACAGACTTCTGGACACGGACTCGACGCCACCACTCCCGGCCTTTCGCGGATACCCACGGGTAGCGGAGGGCACGGTGCAGTTGTGGTGCGAGGACGAGAATGCACTGACCTGGCTGACACAGAATGTTCCGCACATAAAATTACCCGACAACGACCTCACACTGACGGTACTGAAGCAGACCGACGTGCCCACCCGTGTCCGAGCCTCGCTCTTCGTCCCTCGCTACAGAGGTGACGTGGGCAGGCTCCACGGTATTCTGATGCGTCAGAATACCTGGTATGACATTAGCAGGTGGTCACTGTACAGGGCGACAACCATCGGTGGCGACCGCTACGGTACATACCTGACCCTGAGCTGCCACCGGAGGAAGCCGAAAAGGTCCTGGGGCGGGAGCGGCGGATATCGTACCTCTTGGGGTCGATATACGTACGCTTCTGGCCCAAGACCCGACCCGCCGACACACAGACAGACAGCACGGATGGGAAACCATCAGACCAGACGACGACACCGACGACGACTCTGACGAGCGACACGGACATTGCCCAGCTCGAGGAGGAGATGGCCCGAGCGGCAATGGCCGAAGACGCCGACACCTTACCGCCCGCATCACCTGGCTGGAACGAGCAACTACTTGCCTCGTCGCCGAGGCGCTCTCTCTCTCTCCGGTCTGATGGTTTCCCATCCGTGCTGTCTGTCTGTGTGTCGGCGGGTCGGGTCTTGGGCCAGAAGCGTACGTATATCGACCCAAGAGGTACGATATCCGCCGCTCCCGCCCCAGGACCTTTTCGGCTTCCTCCGGTGGCAGCCTCAGGGTCAGGTATGTACCGTAGCGGTCGCCACCGATGGTTGTCGCCCTGTACAGTGACCACCTGCTAATGTCATACCAGGTATTCTGACGCATCAGAATACCGTGGAGCCTGCCCACGTCACCTCTGTAGCGAGGGAACGAAGAGCGAGGCTCGGACACGGGTGGGCACGTCGGTCTGCTTCAGTACCGTCAGTGTGAGGTCGTTGTCGGGTAATTTTATGTGCGGAACATTCTGTGTCAGCCAGGTCAGTGCATTCTCGTCCTCGCACCACAACTGCACCGTGCCCTCCGCTACCCGTGGGTATCCGCGAAAGGCCGGGAGTGGTGGCGTCGAGTCCGTGTCCAGAAGTCTGTCCTCCAGTGCGGTCTTTATGTATTCGGCCTCCTGCCTGTTCAGTTCTCTAC